>VDFB02052017.1:438671-472870 GCA_007258455.2 Sequoia sempervirens | reverse complement strand
TCTTTAATCGTTCGTGCCCTAGCATCTTACAACTTACTATTTATAGTAAGTCAATGGGTTGTGATGAGCCTAGTTTTTGGTTTAGTCTTGGGTAGAATCTATAGTCTATTTGCCGGTTGATGCTATGAACTTGATGATTAAATGTTGGTATTTGCATAATGTTTCCCTCAAACCATTGACGTTTGACATTATCCTATTTCTGCAAGCTTTAATGATATTTGGCATATTATGTGGGTTAACTATATTGATTTTGCATATGATTAATGAATGATTCTTAGAGTGGTTATAGATGTGCAGTTATTATGTGTACTGACCTTGCCATGCAGATTTAGTACCTCAAGTTGAGGAAGACACCACTAGCTGGACATGCACCATAACAACCAGCTGAGGAATCGCTCCAAGTCAAAGGCAGCCGACGGCAAAAGATTCTTCATGCAATTGAACATAACCGCCTTGTAGTGGACCTTAATGATTGAGCATGCATGGGCATTACTGCTGTGTTAGATCTGCGTCTTGACTTGCATGTCTGACTAGATTCCATGCATGCGTAACTGCCATCGCTCCACTTTCCCCTATTTTCCCTAAATGGCGTCTTCCCAGTCGTGGAGTTGATTGTCTTGTTTAGTTGTAGTATAAATAATGATTTGATGCTCCTTCTTCAGGAGTTGCACGGTGTGATATTGTACTCTCATTCTCCAGTTTCAGTGATACAAATACATTACTCTCTTGTATGCATGATTTACAGTGAATAAAATAAAGTTTTGAGTTCAAGCACTTGAGTTCTTATTAGTTGAGAGGATACTTATCCAAGGGGGCCCACTTGGTGAGTAATCTGTCTTATAAGTTTAGCATTAGTTTAGTATTATTTGCTTTTAGTACTTAGTTAGAAATCTGGCATTGACTGTTTCTGCAGCCATTAGAATTCTATTGTCGTTGATTGAGATTCAACATGTCTCTTTCCCTTTTAAACAATTTACTTTTAGAATTGTGTTTCTTAGCTGTGGAATGCATGGTTACTTTGAGTTCCTAGTGCACATACTGTGCTGACCCATTTGAAGTTCACATCCTTGGGTTGACAAGTTAAATGCACCTTCATGATGATGGAGATAGCTATTCAGGTTAGATGCCCAATCTCTGAGTCATTGCTTTAAAGGCTTAGTTATTAAAATCATTGTAGGAGGCCAACATTTTTGGCGTCATTGCCGAGAATGGTGTCAAGCTAGGGAGTCTTTTGGAGTCATTGGTAGTTTTCCTTATTGTAGTGTTTTTGGAAGTTGTTCTTAGTATGTCCTCATTTAGGAAGTAATGAACCCCCCTATTATTTACCAATTTTTTGTGTGAGCTCTATTACCAAAGGGACCTTGAATAAAAGAATGCCCAAAGGCAGCTCTATCCTCTCTTGAAAAATTACCTCTTATGCTAAGATTGCTAGAAAGGTCATACGGTAATTCCAATGTTCCGTTTTGGGGGATGGACAAGCTCAATGGATGATGTGATATGCTGGTTTCACGAAGGGACCTTGAATAATGAACTTACTCGAAGTAGGGATTTGGATTGATGTAGCGTTGAATGCTCTTATATTTTTGGGATTTTCGGTTTGGAATAAAATGAAAAAAGGGATGAGGGTAAAGGAACTAGATTTATGCAAAACTATTCCTACGAACTTAAGAGACAAATGCTGGATAGTGAAATTTAAACCAATCTTTGCTTCGCCAAGCACAGTACTACAACTAGACAAAGACGGTGCAATCTTCAAAGGGTTTACGAATGATATCCTATTACACTATATCACCATCAATTCAACCAATGCATATAGGTAATAGAATTCAAGTTAAGCAGTTTTAATGTTCAGACTAACCTTACACATCAAATTGAAAATCATCCAATTGAAAAAGGTATGAACTAATTCCACTATTTCCAACACTATCAATCTTTCATTCATCTAAAATACTTGAAAGCAAATTTACTCTATTTGAAGAAGTCAATGAAACCATGCGGGCTCATAAAAATAACAAATGCTCAACTCTGAATCCACTTATTATTTAAACAGCAATATTGCAACAATTTCATAAGTCTCTCCCTGAATAAATGAAATGCGTGGGGTTTATATAGGCACCCCAATTACAAAGCAACGGCCAAGATTAAATTTGAGATCAATGGCCAAGATTAAATTTGATAAACCCTAACCCTAAAAGCATAACCAACTCAAAGGACACATGGCGCAAGCAGAACAAGCCACTTGGAGTATGGAAAATGGTGACACCTTGCACATCATTCGAGCAAGTGGGAATCCAGAATGCAATTCCCTTTGGATCGCTCCCTAGCTGCAAATGCAAGAAATTTGGCTAACACAGAATCAAGTTCCTCCATTGAGATACTCGGCAGAGAATCCAGTTGCACTCCGATCACATCCAAGGTCTCTAGGCACTAAGTGAAAGTACTTTCCCATCTATCCTCCTGCTTCTGAAAGTTCTCCATGAAGGTCAAAAGGGAAGACATATCATCAAGCTGATTCTCTGTAATAACCTGCACTTCCTTGAAGTAAATGTTCATCACACTCTTCTTCAGTCCTTCTAAATCTAAACCATTTGCATCATGATGCTCTTGTCCTGTTAATCCTTCAAGAGAAGTGAGGATTTTGAACTGAATTTTCTCAATTGCGCTCCGTATGGCAGCACATTCTTCCTTTATTCCATCATATGTCTTCTTTTTAGCTAGTAAGGAATAATACCACCTGCTGAAATCATATGAGGCTCCTTCCTCGATAACACCTTCCTGGATCAATATTTGCAAGGAAACTTCTTTTAGAACCCTCAAACGAGGTATCACTTTGTCCTGTATGTACTAGAAATCTTCCCAATTGTCTTCAACTTGACTAACTTCAGTCATAAGCAAGGCAGATCTGTCATAAGTTTGGGCGCACTTCTCTAAGAATTGCTCCATCTGTTTTGAAATATTGGTCACCCAACTCTTGGTTGCTTGACTCGTGATCCTCATAGCCTCAAGAACATCAACGGACTCCGGAGTAAGAGATGCTGGTGGAATAAAAGTTGCATTTTCTTGGCGCAAAGGGGCTGTTAGCTGCTGAATGAACTCCATCAGCCTTAGATTTTCTAACTCCAACCTTTCTTTCTTCTCCTCTGTTTTGTCGAACTTCTCCTTGATGGCTTTGGAAGTGTCTGCCAACTCATGGAAATCCTGATCTATTGTGGTTGGCCCAATGTCCAACGTTGTAACCTCGTAATCCATAGGGGTAATCTGATATTTTGGCTTATCAATTTTCGGGACTGCCACCTGTAAGATCCTGGATCCTGCATCATTCCGGATGATCTGAGAATACTTCTTAGGCCTTTTTGGCGTTTTAGCCTTACCAATTCTCTCTAGGAAGTCTTACATGCTTTCAACTGGTTGAACTTCATCCAGTGGTCTGGACTTTTTCATCAAACTTTCGGTCAACCAATCCGGGATAATGGATAATTCCATCCCATCTTCTAACTGAACATCATCATTAATTCCTTTTAGAGCAGAAATTACCTCATCTCCTAGCTCCTCATTGTTCTCAAGAATCTCAGTGTCTCCTGTGCCTTCAATCATCAACGTATCATCTCCTTCTACACACTCAGTGGGGGCTTGATCTTGGAGAGAATCCAACTGTTCTAACCCTTGAAACTGAATTTCTTGCTCATAGCTCGACTCAATATCAACAACGGATACCTTTTCAATCACTCCAACTGACAAAGTACTTGAAGATGATGGATTTTCAGTCACTTTCTGTTTCTTACTTTCCAATTCTTCATTAGCTGATTCCTTTTCCTCCGTGGGAATGTTTTCACTCACCACCTTCCTCTTGCTAGGATATGAAGATTCATCAAGATTTTCGCCAATTGCTTCCTCCTGGCTTTCCTTATTGTTCAATATGGCGTAAGTAAGAGAAATTCCTTTTTTTCTCAATCTGCTGATCTGATTGTCAACCCATTCCCTTGAGTATGCAATAATGTCCTTCATCAATGTGTTCAAATCGGTCAAGTCAGGTTGTATCCAGTTAGGCAATAAGATGGGCTTATCTTTTTCTTGTTCAAATTGAGGATGAATGTAGTCCCCGTTATCTTTTACTTGATTAGGTATAGGGAACAAGTCACACCTTTTCACAAGTTCAACTGGAATTCTCGACCAAGTCTTCTTCCTGACTCCATACTCGTCCACCAAGTTAGACCAGTAATCTTCAATCTGCATAACATGAAGGGACTTCTTCCCGTGAATTCTTAGGTATGGATCATAATCGGACCTTGGATTATAAGTGTTGAATTTATAAAATTGCAACTCTACCCTTGCTGTTTTGGCTGATTGTAAAGAGGGGCAGACTTCTAGCATTTTTCCAATTGCAACCGGAAAATCCACTCCTTGCTTGTTCTTTTTCCCCTGAATGGAATCTACACATGCCAGCTGCCTTGCAACTTCAAGCATAACAATTTTGTCTGTTGGATACCGAGGAAGTCTGTACGGAGCATCTGAGAATCCATGAATTCTTATATAAGTAAATGTCGGAAACTGGATAAACCAAGATCCAAACTTGTCAAGCATCACCATAGCTTCTTTAGATAGCCTCCTTTGAACTGTTCCCTGAAGAACTCGCGTGATATACATAAGGAAGGCGTCATTTGTTATCTTGAAATTGTCCTTGTAATGTAGTTGGAGCTGCGGGTAACAATCATATGCCTTGAGCTGATCTTTCCGAAGTCCAACCTCGCCTTTACAAATCAGTCCTCTGTACTTGGTGAATCGTGCCAAAATATAAACCACATAAGAACTCATGTAGAAGGTTTTGGTCTTCTCCAGGTTTCTCAACTGGAAATCGATATTATCACTTATTAACTTAGCCCAATTTATAGCCTCCATTCCCAATACGACCTCTTCCACGTACGAAAACATCCATACTTCAAAGAAGGCTCCTTGAGAAGTTCCCATAACCCTGTTCAGCATGTGAATCATATCACTGTATTCTATTTTAAAATCTGTGCAAATTAATCTCTTTGGCAGCTTGGAGCGATGTCTTTTGGGCTCCTTGGTCCAGTTAGAATTGACTATGTCCATACAGGATTCCTTGGCTTGATCGAACATGGCCTGTGATTCCTGTTGAGTCCTGTTCAACATTTTTCTGCGATGGGGAATACCAAATACTTCCCTGACTGAATCCTCTGTGAAATATGCCAAGGTGATCCCATTGGGTGTCTTGATGGATCTTGTCTGAGGATTGTACCTCCTGGCGCACTCAACCATTAACTCATTGCACTGAACTGCAGGTGGAAATCCTGCTGCTTGATGAAGTCCAGACTTAACAATATTTGTAGCAATAGGCGTAGGCATTTCGTTCTGAGTGCCAAACATCCTTCTCTTGTGTTGAACTGCATTAAACTGTTCAAAGTTTGTATCTGCCACTTTCTTCCACTTCGAGGATAATTGGGATTCTGGATAAAATTCTTTCAGGACTTCCTTGACTTGAGCTTTCCTGACTCCACCTCCCACGTTCTTTGGAGAGGACATTGCGCCTGTAAGAAACTCGAAGTTAGAGAATTTTAAATAAATTTGTAAAAAGGCGATTTCTTGGCTGGAGAAAAGTTAAAAATTAATTTAAAAATCCAGAACTTGATTAAAGGCTGTTAAAGAATAAATTCTTAATGAAAATTGATTCGCCTTTATTGTTTTCAAAGAGCATTCATGGAAATTTAAATAATTTTCCGGATTTTTTAAGACTTTTACTGAAGTTTTCTCCAATCCCAATGAAAAAATTCTATTCCCTTTTAAAATCGCCAATGATGACCTTGCAATTGCTTGAAGAAAATCTGAAATGGAAGAGGAAAATCGAACTCTTATGTTCTGGAACTTAAGAAAATCTGTTTGCAGCTGAAAAAGACGTCTTTCTCTAGAGAGCTTTGCCTGTGAAGAAAGTTCGACTTTGTAAATAATAGAAAATGAGCTCACAAGATTATCTTTTATAATAAAAACCTTCCCAAATTGGCTCAATTCGACTTCTTCCTCTCATTGGTTGTCTTTTGCTTTAAAAACCGAAAAAGCAATCTTATCGTGATCTTTGACTTTTCAAACAAGGTGTCCCTTTTGGCTTGACAACTAAGTTTCAAAATATTCTAGTTATTTCCTTGGCAATGTTCCACTGAGTTTTGGACTTAATGTGGGGATGGCGGGGACTTGAGCCCGAGGATGGGAGACTCCGGGGCCCCAAATTGGGGACGCGGGAGGGGACTCATGGGATCCATGGGGGCGCGGGGGTGGCGCCAGCAACATTCAACAAAATCTCTTATAGTCCCCAATTCGTAATTACTGAATGCATGATTGCGCTTGTTGCTGCAGCTAAAACAAAAATCAGATATCCCTCAAGTAACTTCATTGTGACTCGGGATTCCATTTATTTGCTCATAGAGATGTCCGCTCATGGAATGCAAATTATGCAATGGTTGCAATTATTATTAATTTATTTGCTAACTCACAGAGATGTCCGCTCATGGAATGCAATGGTCGTGCAGCTTGCAGTTGCAATTATTATTAATTTATTTGCTAACTCACAGAGATGTCCGCTCATGGAATGCAATGGTCGCGCGGCTTCTGCAAACCCCGCAACCATTGCATTCCATGAGCGGACATCTCTGTGGCGCTCAAAAAACCAGGTTTCAACATTTTGCATACAATGTACATGAAATCGCGAGCCAAAACGAAGGGTTCGAAAAATGAAATACCTCAAATGCAGTCGAATGCACCAGACTCCAGTCGAAAAACCCTGCGGCTGCTACTGTAAAATGATATTTCATCAAATGAAGTATAATAAAACTTAGGTTAAAATGTTTTTAACTTTTTCAATTTTTTAACATAACATATTCCGGCGTTTCCATGGCGTTTCCATGGCGTTTCCTGTGCGCGAAATTCAGGGAAACGTCTCCCTTCAGGAGGAGACGGCGGGGGGACGGCGGCGGTACGCGGAGACGGAGACGGCGGAGGGACGTTTCCCAGGCGTCTCCCCGTCTCGGAAACGCGTTGTTTTTCGGGGGGGACGTGTCCCCGTGGAACACTGCTTATAACATTTTTGTTAAGAATTCATTGCCAATATAGTTTTTTTTTCAATTATGATATGAAAATCAAAATAAAAAGAACACGGTACATTGCTGCCGTTCCCCTGGCAGTTTCTGGGATGGGGATGGCAGGGTTTAGACCCGGGGACGCGTCCCCGGGTAACGCTGGTTATTAGTTGGCATGTTTATTTTGAAAACTTGGCAAATGTGTATCATTTGCACACTGTGATGAATTGGTGTGACATGTGGCATATATAGATAGATACTGATGTCTATTAGATAATTTGGGTTATATATGTTGTGTGTGCCTGCACTTCATGAAGTTAATCCTATGTACAACATGGCTTACTATGATGTTGATGTTGACATCAGTATACATTGAGGTTTGGTCTGAAAGCCTTCATGTGGTAATACCATTTTAGGTTTGTGCTTTTGGAGGGGATGCTTGTCAAGAGCATGGCTTAATCTGGTCAATATTGGCATTTGTAGATGCTAGGGTTCATTTTTTATGCAATAAGCATTCCTGTTTTTTCATAAGAGAGTTTAAATCCAATGTAAGCTACTTGCTTTAAGAGGTCCAATGAGATTCCAAACACAAGATCCGAGATCTAGGTGAGATATACAAGTTACAAAAGTTGCAAGCAAATAGAGAAATGATTTAGAATTCAAATAACAACTATCTCAATAATGAGGATGAAAAGATAGATGGATTGATTACAAAACAAAAGAAATGAACTACAATATACAGACTCTGGGGTTGTCAAATTTTTTAATGAGGAGCTGAGTTTGCCACAATGAACTGGTGGATTGACTCAACATGTAGGAGTAGTGGTGTCAAGTGAACCACATGATGGCTATGTGAACCCAATTTGATGATGTGTGCTTGTTATTTCTTGATTTACCTAAGTAAATAAAATAAACCATCCAAGTAAACTGAATATAAGATGCAATATATAATTACACCAACACCTCCCCTTAGTGCAAATTAGTGAAATGAGAAATGGGTCCCAGCCAAATAAACCACATGATTTACAAATGTACAATTATAAGCCCCCTAAAGATAGGGAATGAAGAAACCCCCAAAAGAGAGAAAATAAGAAATGTGTGCTGAACAACATTCCTTTCTTTAGGAAGGAGACCCATAGGCAAATGTGATTGCTTTTTTCAATTTTTTGATTTGATATTTTATTTTAATTATTAATTTCAAAAGGCTTTGTGATTTAAAAAAAAAGAAATTGTAGGAAAAAGAAAACATATCGACATGCTTACATAGAAGGAGAATATACCAGGATGCCAAGGAATATTTTGTGTAGCCAAGGGCTTACATTTTTCTTTGCCTCTGGTTCACCTTGCTTCAAATTCCACA
This sequence comes from Sequoia sempervirens, assembly GCA_007258455.2. Classification (NCBI taxonomy): domain Eukaryota; kingdom Viridiplantae; phylum Streptophyta; class Pinopsida; order Cupressales; family Cupressaceae; genus Sequoia; species Sequoia sempervirens. The sequence continues at coordinate 464,425 of VDFB02052017.1, read as the reverse complement.
AATTTATAGGTCAAGTCATAGGTTTTGATGCCTTTTGGATGCAATGGTGCAGTTTGTTCCGAGTTAGGAAGCATTGGATGCAGATCTTTCTACCAAACCTTCAATTGAAACTTTTGACCTTTGGAGGACAAGAATAAGCTCCAAATTATCTTCTGGCTCTGATATCATGTAAGATTTAATGTGAATTCAAATGCATGAGCCAAGATCTATAGGTGAGAGGAGACAAGTTACGGAAGTTGCAAGCCAACAAACAAATGGTGCAGAATTGAAATAACAACTACTCCAATATTGGGGTTGAAACGATAGATGGATTGATTACAAAACAAAGGAAATATACTACAATGTGTAGACTCTAGGGTTGGCAATTTAGAATGGTAAGTTTTTTAGAGGATTAAGAGTTAGCCATAGCGAATTGGTGTCTTGACTCAACATGTAGGAGCAGTGTTGTCGAGTGAACTCAACTTGATGACATGTGCTCATTATTTCCTAATTTACCTAGGTAAATAAAGTAAACTACCTAAGTAAACTTAATATTAGGTGCAATATGTTCTTACATCAACACTTGTTAGGCTTGATCCAAGAGAAAATTGTAACTCTTTTTGAGTGTCTGTGATAGGAATAGAAATCAAATATTCCTTTAGGAGTACTCATGGGGAGATAAAATAAATGAGCAAACTATTTAATAAGACAGCTTAACTTGAGATGTTGTGCCTTTCTTGAATGATGTAATTAGGAATAGAGAACATAATTATTTTGATTCCTGGGTTTGTTTGTCCTATACCTTTCTATTGTTAACTGCTGTAACCTCGAGTCCCATTGAACTACATTTGGTCATCTGTGGACATTAATATAATTTCTTTCTTTTTCTTTTTCTTTTTCTTTTTCTTTTTCTTTTTCTTTTTCTTTTTCTTTTTCTTTTCTAGATAAACTTAAACAGCCCTTAATATGTATGGATATACCCACACTTCCAGTCAAAAATAGGCAATAACATCTTGAAGGAACTAGATATCCTAGAGTGAGGAAAATATCATGTTGGGCACTTGCGTATCAAAGTAAGCTTGAAGGTGTCTTGTGAATGCGTAATGGATAGATATATCACTCAATCCAGTGAGGTTTCTACAGCAGGAAATGGGGATGATGCTCCTAGAGAAATAGAGATTGCTAAAGTTATTTCTGGAAACGAAAGGATCCTGAAATGGCGGAGACAAGTGTCATGCATGACAGATATTATTATTTATATAGTCAATTTTATGCTGTGATGCAAAGTTTGCCTTCATGAAATGCAAATATTTCCAAGCATTCTTTGAATTCTAGGCCAGGCATGGACAATAATTTTGTTATCGGTGCAGGAGAGCAATGAAATCACACTATCTTTGCTTCCATTTCAACATTGGGAATGGTCAGGAAGACATGGATCTGCTAGTCTCTTGATAAAAGAAGTTTATGTCGTAAATTTTAGGTTTACTTCACACAGTCCTAGAGCTAATGTAGTAGAATTGCATAATAAAAGGGGCAAGTTGATGATGTATAAGCTTATTATAAAGGTAAAAGACTAAAGGTAGTTTTAGGTTACTGCCAGGTGAAACACAAATTTGGCGCAATATTATCTACATTTTCTTGCAATAGGCACCATGTTTTATGATTGGTTGCCCACCTAGACAGAATGCACACAAAAGAATTGTATTCATTGGTTTGTTCTTTTGAATACTCCTACATGTGTCTCTGAAATTCCTAGCTAATCGCAGGAAGAAATAATTCAATGTACCTATAATAGATTACTTAAATGAATTTTATTAACATGATGAATTTATAGCTAGAGGACTGTAACTGAAGTAAAAAAAATTAAGCACAGTAGATACGAACATGTTCTGAATAAAAGTGAAAACGGAAGCAATGAAGCTTTCTAATGAGTAAAAGCAGCAGTCCAAAATAAACATTTCTAACAAGATAATATGATTGTTTCTTTTACATGGAAGTTCCTCAAAACACAATATGTTGGTACATTTTTTATAGTTCCTAAAAAGTTATTGCTTTTTAAGTTGAGACACTGTACGAAAAGGGTTCAGTTCATGGGTTTGGTCAAAATTTTATTTGGCATTGGGTTCATTTTTGGTTCATTCATACAAAAACATATATCAACACTTAAACATATAGCAGTACTTAAGTTCAAACACTTCACATGGCATCTTATATTATATAATCAACAAAATCACCATAAAAATAAAAAATATTACAGTGTCAATTAGTCAAACTCAAATGTCATGATATATATTAAAATTAAAAAATAATAATTTCAAATGTCAAGAATCAACCATCATTGATAAAAAATTATCATATGGGTCTTCAAAAATATCATCATCACCATCCATATTAGATGATCTAGGTACTGGTAAATTAGAAGAACCACAAACAGTGCTACTGGCATTGGCACTAGCACTAGCACTAGCACTAGCACTCTCATGCTCACTAGTTGTCTCATCTTCAACGTCAAGTGCAACAAAGTGGGAAGTGGAAGCATCCCACTCAATATGCTCTAACTTGAAATCCTACTTCCTTGTAGCTACTTTGTTTGTGTGTAAGGAGCTGCAAGTTTGAATGCACATACACCAAGTCCTTTGCCTTTTTTTGAGTGTAGTTGATTGTGTTTTATTGAGTGGATGAAGGAGTACATGCTCTAATTCCTCTCAGATGCAGATGAACTAGCAACCTATTAAGACAAAATTAGAGAGTTAAGAGTTACAAAATTTAAATTATAAAATTAAAATATAAATAAAAGTTAAAAGATAGAAGAATATTTTTTATAAAAATTACTTGCAATAAAACTTTGATTGAAAGAAGTTGTAGATGTGTGAATGATTGGCCATAGAAGTACCACCAACTATGAGCATCAACCTTATACTTGTCCCGAAGAGCATCAATACTAAAGTCATTGGAGCATGCAAGATCCATGAACTAAACCTTCATTACATCTTGCATGTAAGGTTCAATGAAGTGTACCTTTGATTGACTTCAACATCTTTATATGGGGAAACTCTTGTTGACATAGAAAGGAGTTCAACACTATAATATTGGGATTCAGTGCAAAGGCAAAAAGATGTAGTAGAGTGATCATTTTTTCCATCTCTCTTCAATGATTTTGTGTAGTTGTTTGAAGAAAGTTTCTTTAGGATCTTGCTCTTTTGCATTCATGATGGCTTCCATCTTCTCAATCATTGAGTCAATGCCATCATATTTCTCCCCCAAACAAGGCCTATCCATGTCGGTATAACGGATCATGCTCAATATGGGCTCAATGAAATGATGAGATACTCAACACAATACCACCAAATGTCATTTAGGATCATTTGCTTAACCTTTGCTGCCCTTGTAGTGCTAGATTGCCTCCATATGGACAAATTTGGGCTGATGACCTTGTTAGAAAGTGTCTCATGAATTTTCAAAAGTCATTTCAATACAATTGTGTTGGAGGCAAAACGGATCTCAAAAACCTGTTTGAAAAAAAAATAAAAAAAAATAAAATAAAAACGAACTTGAAAAGTTTACTTAAGTGAAATATATTTAACTTACCTTTAGCTGCGCCAATTTAGAATGTTCTAAATATGCCTTGTTTGATTTTATCTATTTTGGTCCCTATTTTTTGTAGTATAAGGTTAAGGGAGTGGACAACACAAGGTGTCTAAAAATTTGTGTGAATAACACTCAACCAATAATCTAGCCACTCTACAAATTTTGGCATTGTCTATTGTAATTTACACAATATTTTGAGGGCCCACTTCCTCAATGGCTTGACAAAGAATGTTAGCAAAAAATGCACCATCATTCACCTCCCCTTCACAATCCATTTCTCTAAAAAACATTGCCTCTTTAGGGGACATTGTAATAACATTGATCAATGACCAATTTCTTGCATCTTTCTATCAATCGGAAACAATGGACACCCTTGCTTTGGCCCATAGATTCCTTATGGGCTTCAACAACTCCTCTACAAACTTTACCTCTTTTTCCAATAAGGTGCTACACACCTTCTCAAAAGCTGGGCCCTTGTACCCTTTTGGAGCCTCATTAATTGCTTTCACCATTTGTTGCCAATATGGTGAGCAAATAACATTGAATGCCAATCCATTTGCATAGAGACATCTCACTATGTGTTGATTGATAATCTTTGAAGACTCGTTTTGAAATGCCATTTCCAACGATCCATTTGATCTCTTATGTGTATAGCCCACATATTCTTCAGGTGTGGAAAAATATGGGTGGCTCTTTGTAGGTTGAAGATTAGAAGGTGCTGGAGAGGGATTCATCCCTCAAGATCCTTTCTATAACAAAGGATGATTTGATTTGCGACCTACCGCTTGATCTGCTTTTTCTTGCTCATTAATTTATGCGAAGACTTGTGATTCTAGAATGGCTTTACCATCTTTGCTTGGGAAAAATTTGATGCCTAGTCCAGGGATGTTGCACAAATGGCCTTTCACTCGTTTGTATGAATTCGAATATCTAACATCACATTCACTACAAATCCAAACATAACTACCACTTGGGAGCTACTATACCATTTCAACATATTTCTGAAGGGGAGAGTTTGGGTCTGTTTTGAAGCAGGGTTAGCTCACGGAGCTAAAATTGGATGCCATTGTAATATCTATGATAACAAGTTCAAGAAATAACACATTCAAAGAACTTAAACAAATGAAAAAAAAATATACAACCTAATTCATTTAAAAAATTAAGCATGTATTATAGATTCCCAGAAGAATGAATTCAAAACAAAAACTTCAAAAGAAAATAAGAGAGTTCATTTCTAAACAAAAGATGTAGAAAAAATCCAAAAACTTGAAAAAACCCACCTCTTTTGTAGAAATTTTTGTATATGATCTCCTTGGCAACAAATGAACTCTTGTAAATGCCAAGCAAGAAAAAAAGTTCAGCAAGGATGAATAATATTTTTGTTTTTCATGCACAATATGAGAAATGAGTTTGTTTTTGTCTTTTAGATGTCTTCTATACCATGTTTTAGGGTTTTGGGGGGTGAATTTCACTTTTTGTGCCAAATGAGAAGTTAAAAACATAAAAAGTAGCCAAATTCGTTGCTTGGGCATGGGCACCCACCAAATTCACTGCAAATACACCTAGGTTCGTCTTGGATGAACTTGCAGGTGCTTGATGGGACCTCAAGCAGCCCCAACTATGGATCTAACCCAAGCCTGTATATGGGCCGAACCATACTCAAACTGGGGGCTAGAGTTTGTTGACTAGTAACATAGCTCTCAAGGAGGTAAAGCGAAGATATATGGGTGGCAATGGGGGAAATAACAAAGTTTTGTTCAATTGTGCATTCTCCAAATATTTCTCAATGCCATTGATAGCTCAGAAAAATAGAGTTGTTGAATAGCAAGAAAGAATCAACTGCTAGGAAAACATGATGTAAGCAAATCGATCAAGCCATTTTTAAATTTGGGATTCCTTGATTCATTTACAAATAACAATATAAGATAAAAAAATGGGTACGCCAGAAATTGTTGTATTTAGTTCCATTTAAAATCCCTTTTTTTTTCAGTTTAACAATATGATTCTTTTTTCTTTTGCTTTGGTTTGCCCTGGGTACGCCTAGGGTTTGGACCTGAGCTTGTACAGGTTCCAGTATGAACCCTACCTAGGGAAAACTCGGATTGGGATCCATACCTGGACATTCAGTATGGCTACTTTCAACCATAGAACTGGGAGTACCCAGTAACAACAGTTTAAATAAACAAAATTCCAACGGGTACAATAAAAAGATATGGTTCTAGTACAAAACCATACACATACACATACACAATGTGAATAAAAACATCCTTCTATGGTAAGATGTGGTTATGGCATCTCACCTTAAATAAATGCCTTTTTAGTAAGTGCACACATGTGTATCAACATAAAGCAGCAGTCCAAAATGAACATTTCTAACAAGTAAATATGATTGTTGCTTTTATGTGGAAGCAACTCCAAACACTATAAGTTGGTGCATATTTATGTGGTTCCTAGAAAGGTATTTGCTTTTTATGGCAAGGCACAATAACATTCTCTTATGAAAGAAAGATGTTTTTATTCACATTGTATGTGTTCATGATTTTGTACTTGTACTATATCTTTTTTTATTGTACCTGCTGTGGAATTAGTTCATTTTAACTAGCTTTACATTTCCTATCTATATTTATTATTTATTTCTTGTAGCTTAGCACTCTTGCATCCTAGTAAATAGAATGAGCTAAAAGATTATTGCATTCTTCAAACTAAGATATATAATAAACTAAGTAGTCGGGTTCACCTCCTATCGGGCCAGATCCGGGTTTGGTTTGCACTGATTCGAGTCTCAGTTTGGTTCCTATATGGGTTCCGGTAGGGTTTCTACATAGTGGGGCCCAGTTTGGCTGGGGTGAACCCAGGACGAATCCGGGTGCACCTAGGACACACCTGAATGCACAGAAAAGGGTTTCTCACTTTTTTCATTTTTTTTTTAATTTTTATTTATTTTATTCACATGCTTATTCATTTGGTTTTTTGTCTCCATTGCCTTGTGAAAGAAGCACATGAAAAATGAGTCTCTATTGTCTTGTGGAAGCAAAATCCCAAGGCGAACTAATTAGGCATTTTCAAAATGAAATTCTACTTAATCTATTTCATATTGTCAAAGTTGATTTTAATAAAAAGATCATTTTTATCAGATTCTATTGCCCCTTATATGCCTTCTTATTTGTAAGGCTATCCTAAATAAATCTGCCCTTTATAAAACCACTTTATGCTCTTTAAGATTATTTGTGTTATCAACAACTTGATAATTCTAGAAGAGGCTTTGGTTAGAATCTTAAAAGAAAAATTTAAGAGGGTAATTGTAATTCAACCACCTCCTCTCCACTTATGGAGCCTTGTGAAATGATTTATTTAGTCTTGCATTGACTAAGGTCATTTAGGACAAGATTTGAGAATCCAATTAAGGTCTTTCAAACCAAGTAGCTTGGCAAAATCACACAACCAAGTAGTGTTGAACTCAATATTATTATTTTAATACTGAACTTGAAGTTTGAACGATGAATATTTATCATGCATGTTTTAAATGACATTCAAGTTTATGGTGGTTTTGTTGTTTATATGATGCTATGTGATATTCTTATCCTAATCATTATATTTATTAATGATTTTTACATGTTTTTTGTATGAATGAACCCAAACCCCAATTTTTTTTTTTTAGCCAAACCCCTGAACCCGAACCTGAACCAGTACCAAAACCGACAACTTAGATAATAAAGCCAATGAGAAGTGATGAAAAGGGACTTTTACATCTCATTGTCATCTTTGATAACCAAAATGAATCCCAACACAATATGATCTATGGATATGTGCTAAAAAAATTAGGCTTCTACTCTTAAGTTATCAAGTTGCTCACAAATGCTACTTACACAACCATATAAATTGTTAAAAGACAAGATTAAGGTTTATATCATCTGTATGTGAATCTTGTACATTTTTGTCCTGTTGAATACACCTCACAATACATCTGACTAAGGCTTCAAATGTGAGACCATTTAATTTAGGTGAAACATACCCAATTGGAGAGCAGACATTTTCAAGGTTCCAGGTAGTGCTAGTATTCTTTCCAGCTTGGTTTGAATGCATGAACAATAGATTTTCAAGGCTTTCTCTAAATATTCAAACCCACAATGAAGAACTTTGGTATTACCTTATCAGCTAATAAACTATTAATAGAATTTTGACTTCTATTGACCTATCTTGGTCACTCATGGACACTGATATGACGTTTATGAGTTTTTCTTCCTTGATATCCTCTGTTAAAGAATTGTGCAGTCCTGGGATCTCCACTCCATTTTTAATGTTGGTCATTCTAACCTGAACATGGAGAACCTGCTTGGCTTTGGTTTCTAACAACCCTTATGGAATTATTACATTTTTTAAGTGTTGACACAAGATATTGTTAGAATTTTGCATAAACAAGAATTCTACCTAGGATCTAATGCCCATGAGCTAATCACAATGTCAGGAAATGAATAAAGAATTTCTATATTCAATATTATGGAGCATTAATTACAAAGCATAACATACAAATATATATACCTCTTGGATCGAAGGGATAACATGTCCAAGAGGTATGAGTTTCAGTGTCAATCAATCATTCCCAATTAGGAGGTGAGTTAATTCAATTCAACTAAGACAAAGGCAGTCTTGACTAAATAGAGATGGCACCTAACGAACATTAATCAAGGATTGCTGAGGCAATGGTGGCACCTGTGTACCTTAAGTCAAGGCGAACACATCATTATTAGCTACCTAGGTGAGAGTAATAAAATATTCCTGTAATTGTAAGTAAACTTAATAACTAGGTGCAATATTATACTTAGGATGAAAATTATCCTAGGTGAACTATAATATTTACACCAACAGCCCCCCTTGCTTTAGTGTAACTTAGGAGGAAACAAGAATGGGCAATGAGGCCATGGTAGGTACCCATCTACAATGATATCTCCCCAAGAAGGAGATACAAATCCCCTAGAAGAGAAAGAAATGTGAAGAGAGAGACTAGGTAGCCCCCCTTTAGATGTGATGCCCTTTTGTGCCAATGGTGGATGCTCAACTTTGAATACTAAAGAGAATCCATGCTTATTGAACAATATTTCTTCCCTTAGGAAGAAAGAAACCCATAGGTGAATGCAAAAGATCTTCCCAGTCTAGAAAGGAATATGTGGGAAGAAAACACAAAATGTATGTTTTTGGAATCTATACAATGGCCGCCATGTTAATGTTTAGTGGTGCCATGATTAGATTAGGAGTCCCATGCCTAACTAAAGAGGATGATTGCCTAAAACCATGTCGATACAAATGTACAATGGGTGCCAATGAAATAGTGTATAGATGTGGAATCTCATTGCATGCCATGTGGTTACAATGCTCATCCCATGAGATGTCTTGCTGTGAAGAATCACTAGAAATCCTCAGTGAAGCAACTCTGAACTTTGTACAAGCAACAAATGGAGGTGGAATCTCAAAGCATGTCATGTGACTACATTGCACATCCCATAAAATGTCTTGCTGTGAAGAATTAGTGGAAGCTCTTGGTGAAGTGACTCCGAACACTTTAATGTCAATTGGAGGAGGTGGTGGAATCATAATGCATGTAACGTGACTACACTATTCATTCCACAAGGTTTCCACAATAGATGCTACAATAGGGAGATTGGGCATCAAGAGGAGAATTGTTTAGTGTTTTGATGTGCTCTATGTGTTTTAGGATGTCCTCAAAAACTATAAGATATATTCGTCTGTAGATCATGCCGTTGTAGTTTAACTAAGCACATTTTTGTTCATGGCCATTTGGCTTAGGAATAAGTCAATTGAGATATGGTAGTAGATCCTGCTCAAGGTAATGATTCTTTGTCCTTTATTTCCACAACGAGTAGTTTAAATTTAAATTGACAGTGGAATGGTGGAATGTAATACCAAAAAACATGTTTCCAACCCCCTAGAATGGAACTTTAACATAGTTCATTATTACAATATACCATTTTTTTTCCATAACCCTCTCAAACAGATACAAGGTTTGGCACTTTATCATCACTGCATGTTTACAATGTATGATTACATAGAGAACCCCCCAAACAAGTAGAAGATGACACTTAATAGTTAATAATCAATGCGAATTTTACAAGTATATTTAGAGGTGAACAAAGTCCTAAGAAATCTGTTTCAAACATGCAAAAATGACACATATGTAGGAACAAAATTACACCAGATAGAAGAATGCAAAACCATCTTTCCAACACCTAAAGTTATGCCTTTTTTTTCATAAACAGGTTCCCAAGAGGTAGGCAGAAGAAGCTCTGAGGGGCTGTGCACATGACTTGGGGGCAAAAAATCTTCTTATTCCCACATGACTAAGGGCTACTTCTTTAGTACCTGTAAAAAAGCTTTTCACACAATTTAAATAGAAGTCTTAAAGGAAGGGTCTACTCTAAAAGTCTCTTTTTAAAAGAAACTAAGTGTGCTAATTTAAAAACATAAAAAAATCATTGCCATTTCACTTCATGTGGGTTGAGAGAAAATGGGAAGATTTTTCTATGCCAGTTTAATAAATATGGCCCATGAATCGCTTGTTGATTTGATAGATAAGGGAGTGCTTTGACTTGATGTCCATGTGAGAAATGCAATTATTAATGAATGTGCAGAGTTTAGTGTGGTCGCAGGTGATGAAAGAGTAGAAAGGATGTCGAGTTAATTGAGTTGCTACATATAGAACAGGACCAACATGTGCAGGTGTTGTAAAGTACGTTAAAATAGGCAAAGATAAAAGCAAAGACACTCAAAACCATGAAGGCCCATCCAACAGAAATGTTGGCAGCCAAAGCACGTTGGCGATTGATAGTATTAAGTATGTGCTTGTAAAGGAGATTAATTTTTTTCCTTATACAAAGATAGTCAAATTTATAGTCAAAATGTGTTTCTTGAACCTCTTGGGCACAATGGCATTCCAAAAATTGCCTATGATGCACCAAAAAAAATTCTTGCAGAAAAAAGAGAAGCAAACCCCTGTTCCTGTTAGTAAGCTTGCACTTGTGAGATCTACACAAGTCAACAGCTGATCCTAGCTTATTTGACTGTTTAGATCTAATGGCTTCCATTACTCAGAACAGGACTAGCCCTATGACATCATGGTTCTGATACCATGTTAGAATTTTGCACAAACAAGAATCAATCTAGGACCCAATCACAAAATCAGGAAAGGAATAAAGAATTTCTATATTCAATGTTATGGAGCATTAATTACAAAGTGTAACATACAAATATATAAACCTCTTGGATCCAGGAATCAAAGAGGTGACATGTCCAAGAGGTATTAGTATAACTCTCAATCACTGCCAATTAGGAGGTGAGTTAACTCAATCTAACTGAGACAGAGGTGGCACCTAACTGTTATCAATCAAGGATTGATGAGGCAGTGGTGGCATTTGTGTACATCAAGTCTAGGTGAACACATCATTATTATCCTAGGTGAGAATAATTAAATCCTCCTATTATCCTAAGTAAACTTAATAACTAGGTGCAATAGTATATTGAGGAGGAACATTATCCTAGGCAAAGTAAAATATTTACACCAACAAATGTAAGCTGGGCTACTTGTCAACTTTAAGACTTCAAAAAGTACGATGACAAGTTTGGAAGTATGTGCATCTGTTTTAGACTGTCCATATGCACTATGAATATGCAAGACTAGATATAAAAAGGCTGTTGTGACATCTTTGTGTTTCTTGTTTTAGTGAATTAATTCCCGTCTCACAATTTAATTTTTACATAACTCAATTTTCCAAGTTACGCACATGCCACATTTCACTGCTTAAGGGAGGTTATGATTTTTGTTAACTAGCTACACCATTTGTCTCTTGAATTGGCTGATATTTTTGTTCTGATGTCTGAAATGTTTACAGACAGTCATTGAACAGCAGGTGAACTCTCCATTTATTTTAAGGAGTGCAGATGTGTGTATTTATCAGGGAAAGAAAATAGTAAATACTGGACAGTAGGATGGTAGGAAAATCTAGTGCAAGGAATAGAAGTTGAATGTGTAGGAGTTAAAATTACAGTGAGATAAAGTTGGATTAAGCACTAGATAGTTAAAAACACTGATGAGGAGGAAGCAGCAACTAGTAAAGGAAGAGGTAGCAAGCCTTACGCTGTCATTATAATGTTATAGGATAATTTTGGATTTCTGTAAAGTTTATACTTAACATTTGTTTTGCAATGTACTAGCATGATTAACTGGAAACTATGAATGGTTTAAATAAATATTAAATTCAAGGGAACTTCTGATACCAAAGTTTTTTGGCATTTCTATATGATTTACATTGCACTTGGTAGCTTTTTTGTGTTCGAGAGAAATTTTCTTTTGACTATACAGGTTTTTCAATTTCTTTCATCATTGCTCACCCTAAAGTCTAGCCAGAATTTTGCCCCAAATGATTAAAAGCTACAATAGCTCCATATATCCAGATACTTAGAATATAGCTATTTTGATTTGCAACCTGTCCTCAAGCAGCTGACTGCTGATGCTAGATTTATGTGCTACTTTACAGGTTGTGAAGCCCTTGTTACAAGAAAGGACAAGGAAGAAAGTACAGGTATTGCAAGGTTGTGGAAGGGATGAGTTACTAAAGGTATCTTGACTTGAACACACTACAGAATTTTGTATTATGTTTTGGCCTATAAATTGTGGAATTATGAGCACAGTTGTAATGTCACTTTTAGAAGACATGGTAGACTCTACTTTTTAGGTTTTATAGAATCTAGATAAATTCCTAGTAGTAACTTTCTTGTAAAATACCATATTTCTTGGCTGTTTATCTGTTTGACAAGCATGCCTATTATCTTTTTCTGGGTTTGCCCCTGAAACATTAACAGGGGCAACATCTCAACATGAAGCAAATAGGTCTGTTTATCTTTTTTAGATCAGTCATATAGGAATCACGAATGATGGCTACATAAGTCAATTGTGATCGCTTCATAGGATTTTCCCCTGTTTAAGCCTCATTGATGGAGTCTGGTTTTAAGTTCACGGTTTGAATATTTTACATATAAATTCTTGTTATAGCTTTTAAATTTCAATTTTTAAATTTTTTTTTTTTAACTTCTTGTAAAATTATTAGCATTCTATTATTTGGTTGTCCGTTCCTTTGGCAAGCATGTTTGTGATTTTCTTTCAAATTCTCTTGCTAGGTTGTTAGAGGCAATCTATCCAGCATCAAGCAAATAAAGCTCTTTATCTTTGTTAGAGTAGTCAGGTAGGATACAGCCAACGGTGGTTAAATTAGTTATCTGATAAAGCCTTGGGCTTTCCTAGGTTTAAGTCTTGAGGAGGGAAAATCATCAACTCGAGAATGTGAAAAAATTGGCATCTGGAGGGATTGTTTTGGTGCTAATGCAATCCAACAAGAGACTTTAGTTACAGACAAATAATGAAGGTTTTGTTATTCATTTCACCACTACCTGTTGAAAATTGAGGTGTTTATGTAATTTAATACTTTGTAAAACTTTATGATTGCTGATCTAAATATGTATTCATTGTTACAGATTCGTTGTGGGTGATTAATCTGATTAATTCATTTTACCATTTGTAGAATGAAGACAAAAGGTTGTAGAAGAATTAGACAGGATATTAGAAGATACACAGCATATACCGTGGAGAAACCTTTTCGGGAAAAAACTCCTTCAAGAATCAATGTATTATTTAATTTCAGAATAAGATTACAATAATTCCAATCCTTGCTTGAGACGCTTCTTTTGCCTTCAACAAATCTTCTTCACAACCTGCAATAAAACTAATACAAACTCTCGTCAACTTGCTTGAAATAAATAGGCAATAATCAACTTTGTAAACTCCAAAGAGGTGCAATTACAAAGCTCAAAGCTTATCACCAAAAAACCTACGCCAATCTCTTGCAAGTAGAGTTCTACCGTGAAGAACAATGTCAAATCAACTCGTTCATCCATTTGGGCGTTCCAAACTGAAGTCATAACTCAACTTTTATTCCGAAGATATCTTCAAAGTTTATCTTCAAAGTAGGCACCCAAGAATGGGCCCACTTAACTCAGCCTTCTGAAATATCTTAACATGCAAAGTGTTAACTCCAAGAAGCCAACTTGAGCACCCAAGGTGGGTTCAAGTCATTCTCTGTTAACTGAAACATATCTCTCCACCATTCATGCAAGAATGGTCATCCCCTGTTAACTGAAAGTAGTCACTTGTTATCTGTCATGCAAATCAAGTCATTAGTCATGCATTCCAAGTTAACTGAAGTCAACTAGCATTCAACTAAAATTAACTGAAGATAACTAAACCATAACTGAACTGAACTGAACTGATACTGAAATAAATAATGTTTAGGATTGCAATTAAATGGCATCCTATTTCCAACACTGCCAAGTGACTGCAGCCATCCAAGTCTCATTTTAATTCTTACATTTCAACAGATTTCTATTCTTCTAGTATGTTCATATTTTTTGATTGGCTTTCAACGTATCAGCCATTGGGAATTCCTTTACTGATTGAAAGACAATAAATTTTCATAGTGTGGTATTCTGATGTTGGTAACCATCGTACATTTTTTTTGGAGAAGATGCTGATGCATACTATTCATTATTGCATGAGTGCCACCTGCTTCCTATATCTCAATTACTTGTACCTTTTATGATTTGGAATTGAAAAGTTTCTGTTTGGTGCTGGAGTTACAATCATACTTGCAGCTTACTTTTTTATATGAATTATGCAGTAACCATTTGACTACATACAGAATTGAATATCAGGATGGAATGTCTGTTTTGAACACAATTTAAAATGGACTAAATGTTAAAAATAAATATTACTCTGAAAATTGGAAAATGACTTCAAAATTGATTTGAATATTCCAGGGATTAGTATAATTGTAATTAAGTGGGTAGGAATCAACTCTCTCTCTCTCTCTCTCATTGAGCATCCTTTTATCTGTATGCTTTATAATAGTTTTAGATGAGGTTACATTTTCCAAGACAATTGAGCTATCGTTTTTGATGAACAAGATTGTTCTTTGCAGGTAATGGATTATGACGTTCTGCCTCATTTCTCAAGGCAGGAGGGGTCTGGTTCATCCAGACGTAATAATGATCAGACAATAGATTGTTTTTCTCCAAATCATCAATTTCATTTAGAACTTTATGACTACATAAAGCAGCAAGCATCTATTGTGAAGCCTGCTGTACCTGCCAAAATGGGTTCATTTCATGTGGATGTGCCAGAGCAGGATGATGAAGGAACAGCGATCATACAAACTATTGAAACTGCATTTCATAATATGAGTGATGAATCAGAAGTTGAGAATGGTATTGCTAATTTAAAAGTAAATGGTGATCAATCTCTGAGATTACAAACGACAGGTAGTAGAAAGCAGATTCAAGGTTAGGTAAAGTGCATTGGATATTCAAATTACATCATGACATAACTTGACTCGGAGTTTATAACTTGACTCAGAGTCTTGTTGTGGATTCAGGATTTTATCCTTCCTATCAGGGATAAGATTGATAATTTCGAACAATCTCCAGCATGACAATTCCTTCTCCAGGCTGGCATTTTGCCCCACTAATGTATTGTAGTAGGTTGTCTATTTTTGTGGAAGTATTTCCGACTTCCATTCTCTTTAATTTGTTAAAATGGAAGCCTTGTTTTTCCTACATGAATCGAAGTAGGTGGGAAGGAAATTATATGATAAATTTTGACAAAAAACTGTTGCTAGATAGGCTTCTTTTGAAACTTGGGGAAACCAAAAAGAGGCCTACTTTAAGCAGCTTCAAGATTTTCACTACTATTGGGATTTTAATGTCCGTATTTTCTTTTGCTGGCAAAATACCACACATTTTGCCATGGAGACATTTTTGAGGATGTACAAGCACCTCATATAAGGAGAGAATGTTGAAAGATCTATTGGTAATCATATTATAGAAGTGTGTTGCTTCTATGTTCATAATTCTGCATTTATTCTTTGCACAATTGGTGTTTCTATGAAATTTGCTAAAGAAGCATGGTAAAGGCTTCAACTATGGCTATTAATTGAAAAAAATAGTTGCATAATTTATAGAAGCAACACAGAAAGAAAATTGCAGTCTCAGTAATGATGCTGGTCTTTCTTGACACATTTACGAACCATATGTTGTCTCAAGTCTTATGGTAAATGTTGGCTAGTTGATTTCACAAATCAAAATCCTTAATTTTAACCTGGCTAGTGCTATTTTTCCAGTTTCTTCGCAGTCCATCTGACAGTTGTTTTATTGGGAAGACAGCTACTTTTGCCGCTAAGACTTATTAGACAGCACCCTACAACTTAATTGATCAACACAAACTTTTTATATTTACAATACAGTCTGATTGAATAAGTCGCAGTCCCTGATGGAAATAAGGTAAAATTAGTACTTCTGTCTGCATATTTATATTGTCAAGTGCACATTAGCAAAAAAGAACACAGCTTTAACCAGAGGAAGTAAACACACACAACGGAGAACAGAACAGCATTTGACCTTGAGAGAACCCAGTAAGGAGAAAACTCCAGAAGGGTGAAGTATATCTTCATCTCCACTGTGTCAGAAAGTTTGTAGGTTTCCTGCCTTCCAGAGGCTATCATGAACGTTCTTATTTTAAGAACATGCCCGAATACCTATACAAGTTCTGCAACTTGCTCTTAGCATTTCCCTACTCTGGGCTGGAGTAATGCAAATCTTAAACGAAATGCAACCAACCTTTATTTACACGAGTTCCTAATGGACCTTGTACATCTTCCTCATCTTTCAAAATTCAAGAAGGAAGCTGGAAAGACTCCAGAAGGAAAGAGACTTTTGTTGCATTATGAAGGTGTTGAAAATGTGAAGTCTGGAAATTCAAAACATTCTCCTAGGATATCAATGGTTATGTAACAAGAAGTCTATCAAGCATTGCTGGATCAATTTTTATAAAAGTTATTATTAATTAAAATTTAGAAGCGTTGTGTATTGGATTTAACAAATTGATAATTATCAAAATAATTATTAGTTAAAATTTTAAAGCATTATTTTGGATTTAACAAATTAATAATTCTGAAAGTGCTGGCATGCTGGATAAACAGTAACACAGGTTCACCATTTTGGTTGAAGCTTGTTATCAGTCAATTTTTTTTCTAAAATGTTAATGACTTTATTGTAAATTTTAGGTCCCTTAAAAGTTGCATCTTCCTAAGTGAATCCCGAAAGTGTGGTTTTATTAAAATTCCCCTTGTCGACTTTTCAAAAAGTAAAAGGCAATCAAAATTTGCCCCCAAAACAAAATTGTGCAAGCATCAAAGCCCGATTTCTGGTTTCCAGATTTACTTTGCAAAGTTGAAGAACATGCAAACTTTAAATACCAAGCGGTCTTTGGTCTACTCGAACCTTGCAAAGTTTCTTTCTGCTCTTCATTCGCATTAGATTGCTAGAGTTTTAACGATAATTTTTTCTTGCTTTCTTGTTGAGTTCATTCTAACACTTACTCGTAGATAAACGACATCATGCCTTTCTTGCTAAGGTTTTGATCTTCTTGCAATATTTCATAAGCTAATCCTCAATTAAGTATGCGCTAGTTTTAGTCCATCTACACGTGACCATCATGCTTTGAAAACCCCCGCTCAAGCAAAAATGTGTTGGATTTTCCACTCATTTTGTTGAGACTTCATGATATTGACACCATTGAGATCACGGATAAAATTTAAAAGCGAAGGCATTCAACCCCATTTGTTATTGAATCATAATATGCACCTAAGTCATGATGACCTTACAAGGCCTTCGAGGAATAATTCGTTAAAGTGGCACAATTTTGATGTCAAGGATATACAATAGCGGACTTAAAGCCATAGGATTATTGTTGGATTCTTTTCCAAGAGTTGCGTAAGTATGCAATAGGCATTAGGTCTTGGAATTGAGAGAAGTCAAAACTTCATTGGGAGAAACCATTCCCAAATTCCACCTTGTATTCATCTAAATATCCTTACTTAGACTATCCAACGTTTTGGAAGAAATATACTAGCAAATGATTTTAGGACAAACAAATCATCATTGAAACAAAAGGGGCAAAGTAATCCTTGTGATTTTGACGAGGCCCTTTAAGATATTTAAAAATTACAAATACAAATCATTTGCGATGCGAGCTTAGTCATAGGTAGGTTTGGCCAGTAGCACAATTCAAAAACAATTGCTTGAGACTACAATATTGGAAGGGCTCTCATGTTGGAGACCTACGTTCAAATCCTCTAGTTGAAATTGTAGTGCGAGAGTGCTTGTTCTATAGTATCCTTATAGTTGGAGTTGTTTCCTTGCATGTTGAAATTTAAGGTCACATAATGAACTTGTTATAAAAGGGTTGGACCTTGAAATTAAATCCCCACAAAATAGTCTAAAGAAACAATGTTGGAAGACTTAAAAAGATGTCTTTCTTTTTCTTATGTGCCATGGTAGATCATTTGACAACTTGACAAAAAGAGGTGCAAACTCTACAAATTGAATGTATATGTATTATTTGATCAAAAGGAGGAAAATGTATATCTTATATCAATAGTAAACATTAAGTTTTCAAAGTCCATGAGATTGATTCAAGAGTTTTTGAGAAAAAAATGTTTCAAATCACACTCCACAATCCATCACAAAGATGAGAAACAAATGATAGATAATAAGTGGATTACTATAAAAAATGAGAAGTAAATATTTTTTTGGTGGTTAAAGTTAGAGTGAAAGAGATTGAAAAAAAAATCAACTAATAATTACAATCAAGGATTGATATTAAGAATCTCAAGTTGAGTGAAAGAGAATTGTGATAAAAACATGCAAACAATCATGCTATGAAGAAGTTGTTTCATTCAATTAGAGTGTGGATTTGAACATTGTACCTAGAGGCTTTTGAAACGTGTTTATGGTAAATTGTTGATAAAATTTTGCTAATAGTTGATTGATGTTCATCAATTCTTGTTAGTGAGGCATCAAACAATAGCTCAATACTAGATTGAAATTGCACACTACATATGTAGGAATATTATAGAGGCCATGTGAATGAAAAGTTACATAGTTATATACAACTTGTTCTTGTATGCGAAAAAATGCCAGTCATTGAAAGAGAATGGATCATGGAAAGATTTATAGGATGAGACTGTATATATATCCTTTATTTGGATTGACATCAAATAGTAGCTCAATTTTGAATTGAAATTGCACACTATATATGTAGGAATATTGTAGAGGCCATAAGAAAGGAAAAATATGTCGTTATATAAAACTTATTCATGTATGCAAAAAATGCCAGCCATTGAAATAAAATGGATCATGGAAAGAATTATAGGATCAAACTATATACATATGCTTTATTTGGAAGATTGTTGGGTTGATTGTGCAAGTGATCTTGAGGGAAGGAAAATAGATTATAGTGGAATTGATGAATGAGGGATGCTCTCCCCTCAAATCTAAATTCAAACGTTTCGAAAAGAACAAAAACTAATGTGCAAAAAATTGCAACAAGATTATAGCTTTTATATTCAACTTCTTCAACATGGTTTTTTTTCAAACTTTAGAAATGCATACAAAACCCATTGAAAATCTAATTACAACAAATAAATCAGTCTCATGGATTGATGTACATCAATATAAATGAGTTTCAAAATGATCTATGATAGGAAATTAACATACTACATCAAAAACTCTTTTCCTTCACATACAAACTCAATCCACAACTTGTAGTGGCAATCTTCAACCTTCAGTTCTTGTCATACACAATTATCTCAAAACTTCAAATTGTTGTCTTCAAACCCTCATACCTACAACAAAAATGACTTCCAATAGCCCTTGGAGAAAAATCTATGCCTTTCTCCTTCCACTCTCCCTTCTGGCCTGCAACAATGAATCCCCCCTCTTTTGCCATGCCTTCCTTTTTCTCATTTTCATCCAAAATGTAACTCCCAAGAAATGCAATGCCTCCCACTTGGAAGAAATCTCAAAAATCAAGAAATAAAATATTAAATATGCATTTAAAACCTCCAAAACACTCCTAGGAAAGATTAGACCAAAAATAGATGCATTATGGCTTTTCCACTCCACCCAAATAGTGAACCGAATAAAAAAAGTTGGACCATTTGCTCTTGGGTGCCCAAATTCTTTATGCAACCATTGAGGAACATTAAATGAGTTTCCATAACTTGTAACTCCCCAAATCCCACACCCAAGAAGGCATATTTGAAGATTTGACCTTGCTAAAAAATGAGTCCAAATCACCATAAAACTGCAACATAACAACTTGTCCAAATATTTATCAAATAATTTAGGCTTTATTACAAAAAAATATTCACCTACAATATTGAAAGATCAAAATAAAGTAAAAACTTAAAATTAAATATTTTTGGTTGATGCAAGATTGCTAGTCAACATGGATGCTCCTGCATCAGACACCTAAGGTAGATTTTTTTTGTGATCTTGTCTCACAAAATGGAGTTGAATAGTAGAACCATCCTTTTAGGTTGTAAACAACCTTCAACAAACTCCATTACTGAATTTGGTACCACCAATGAGTTCTTTCTCCTCTTCTAGCACCTAGTCGGAACAAGCTTCCTTCTTTGACAACTTTGCTCTTCACTAAACCTCCTGAATGTGGAATCATTTCCACCATAAACCAACCACCTCCTCCAAGTGTATATCACACTCTCCTTTGATCTTGTGGATTTCAACCCACCATAATCTGTCCACCTCCACCAAATTGCACTTGCACTAAACTCTACAATACCACACAAACCCTTCTCTGCATACCATACATCACTAGCCAAATCTTCCTGGACTAACCCATCCATAACTTGCAAATCATCATCATTATCAAATTTAATAAAATATGATTTACTATTGTCTTTTGCTGCAACCTCATCACACTCACATCCTTCTTTAGAATAATATTTAGAAAAAAATAAAATTTACCTTGGTTTCATTCACTACTACAACTTCAAACTTGTCTTGAACATGATATGTCACTGTTTTTAGGCCTTTAGAAAGACATTTCTGCTGCAAACTGATCTTCCACATTCAAAACAACATTAGGAAAATAATCTTGAGATTCATCATACATATTCTCTAACAAATAATCAAGCTCTCTAACCAAGGAATCTTCATCTTTAATACTTTCAAACAAAGAATCATTGGAAAACTCCTCTTTTACCTTCACCTCTTGTTCCCCAATTTCAACCTTCTCAAATTGATTCATTATTGCTTAAAACTCATCCATTTCTACATTCTGACCCTCATCAGAACATACTTTAAAATTTGATTTTACCTTATTGCTTTCTGCTGCAACTTTCACTACTACGATTCTTTCTTTGTTGTCACTCGTCGTATCACTCAAACACAAATCAGATTTGGTTCTAACCTCATCAAAATATGATATTTCTCTTTTCCTTACTACTGCAACAAAATTTTCAGCCTCCTCATTCTATCCATCCCACTCATATCATTCACATGCAAACTAGAATCATCGATGAACTCACAAAATGCACATTTTACCTTTCCTTTAACTATTGCAACTTGGTTTTCCTCTTCTTCAATTTCCTCCATTGTACTCAACTCTTTTGTTTCTATTGCAACCTCTGTAATTTCCTTTGTCATGTCTTCCAATAGACATTCCTCAGCTTTAGGTTCATCAATTTCTTCGTATTCATCCTCTTCTTCCTCCTCTATGCCACTTATTTGACACCCTATTGCATCTTCTTTCTTTCTTGCAATCAAAATATCATTAGAAGGATAATCAAAATTACCTTCAACTCTTCTCTTTTCTTGTTTTCTCCTTTCAATCTCTTTTCTTAATTCGTCCACTTGTTACTGCAATTTTATTATCCCAACTCTTATTTCTTCTTGCTCTCTCTCTAATTCTCTCTCTGATTTTCTCAAGTCCAGGAATCTTCAAAATCCATCCAATGACAAAATTCTTTTTCTTCTTTCTCTTTTCCATTTTCAAAGCCTCACAAAGCCCCAACAAAAATCTTCAAATCATCAAGTTTTACTTATGTAAACTACCTCCTTTGGTAATCTATTTACAAAACCCTCTTTTAATATTCATCAATATTATTATAAACTACCTCCTTCAATGATCTGTTCACAATCACGGGAACCTCAATTTTTCAAACCATCTGAAAATGTCTTTTTGCAGGTTGCAAATCCATCTACAAAGAAAATGCACACACTCTCCACCCTCAGGTCTTGGTGCAAACTACCTCCAATTGGTGTTTCTGCCTGCACTCTCAAGAACTCCCACTTTGATACCACTGATGAATGAGGGATACTCTCCCTTCAAATCTGAATTCAAACACTTCGAAAAGAATAAGAACTGATTTGCAAAAAATTGCAACAAGATTATAGATTTTATATTCAACTTCTTCAGCATGGTTTTTTTCAAACTTTAGAAATGCATACAAAACCCATTGAAAATCTAATTACAACAAATAAATCAGTCAATTGTACTAATGTACATCAATATAAATGAGTCTCAAATTGATCTATGATAGGAAATTAACAAACTACATAAAAAACCCTTTCCCTTCATATACAAACTCAATCCACAACTTGTAGTGGCAATCTTCAACCTACAGTTGTTCCTGTCTTGCACATTGATCTCAAAACTTCAAATTGCTATCTTCAAACCCTCATACCTCAGAAAAAAATGGCTTTCAACAACCCTTGGAGAAAAATCTATTCCTTTCTCCTTCCACTCCCCCCTTTTGGCATGCAACAATGAACCCTTCCTCTATTGCCACACCTTCCTTTTTGTCATTTTCATCCAAAATGTAACTCCCAAGAAATGAAACACCTCCCACTTGGAAGAAATATAAAAAATCAAGAAATAAAATATTAAATATGCATTTAAAACTTCCAAAACACTCCCAAGAAATATTAGGCCAAGAATAGATGTATTATGACTTTTCCACTCCACTCGAATAGTGAGCCAAATAGAAAAAGTTGAACCATTTGCTCTTGGGTGCACAAATTCTTCATGAAACAATTGAGGAACATTAAATGAGTTGCCATAACTTGTAACTCCCCAAATCCCATGACCAAGAAGGCATATTTGAAGATTCAACCTTGAAAATGCTACAAAAATGAGTCCAAATCACCATAAAACTACAACATAACAACTTGGCCAAATGTCTATCAAATATTTTAGGCCTTATTACAAAAATTACTCACCTACAATATTGAAAGACCAAAATAAAGCAAAAACTTAAAATTAAGTATTTTTGGTTGATGTAAGATTGCTAGTCAACCATGGATGCTCTTGCATCCGAAATGAATCTCGAATATATAAACTCATTAACTTTGAAGGAGACATCAAAAATAGTGAAAGATTCCAATAATAATTTCTTATCTTCTAGGTACATGCAAGATATAATTTTCTTGAAACCACTTATATCCCTGATCACAAACCATAAAGAAGTGTGGAAGGGATGAAGACCATGTTAATAGGGCCCTTTTGTGGCTTGACCTTAAGATAGTAAAATGAACAACAAGAAGAATTTAGGAGGATGATTTCCAAGGTTAAATGTCATTGAGGAGCTTAATGGTTAGAGATTAGAGTTGTGGAATCTCAAAATGGAAGATCTACTTGTAGGTTAGGACCAATGTGATGAGCACATGATGATATTGATGGGGTGGGCGAAGGGGTGAATCAATATCAAACAATATCTTACTTTTCAAAACTTAACCAATCACAATAACTACACATATGTAAGATCTAGCAATTAAGAACACAAAGAGAGCACACAATTTATGTGGAAACCCTTGTGGGAGAAAACCGCAACATATTGCTTATGTATATTAATCTTCTTCTTGTTGTAGGCTCCAATCTACTATTAAAGTCTCCAATCTCTATACAAACTGAGCTCCAACTTAGCAGGAGGCTCCAACCACTATTTGATAGGCTCCAACCCCACACAAACTGAGCTCCAACCCAACAAGAAACTCCAACCTCTATTTGATAGGCTCCAACCTATTAATATTTCAATCGCTGATATAGTATGCTTCATTACATGATCTTCCTCTCACAAATATGATTACAACTCACACAATATTCTTCCTTAAATCTGATTGCATCCCACACAATATCTCTCTTTCTCAATTTTGATTACTACTTCTGATTTTGTATGATGTAAGTCTTTCCTTTCCAAATTAGGTTCACACACAATATCCTTCATGAATCTGAACTCAATTCACACCCTATCTTCTTTCACAAATATGATCCAAACCATGCACACTTCTCTTTCATAAATCTGATCCAAACTTTGTCAATATCTTCCATCAAAATTGGTCACTATGTATAAATTTTTTTCTTTATAAATCCACTCATATATTTTTCATTCTATCACACATACTTTCTTCTAGAATAGATTATAATTGCTCTTCATTTTTCTAGCTCTTCTTTATCTTTTTATTTTCTCTTTTATTTAAAAATTATTCATTACTTTCTTGCTTTCAAATATTGCTTTTACTCAAATTTTATATGCTCTTCAAGGGAGACATCTTTATGAATGTATGTGACCATTTACAATGGACATGTCAACTCCTCAACAAATTGCACCTCTTCTAGAATTTAATCGCTTCCTTTTAATTATTTTCTATTACAAATCTGGGCACTACTTGTATGAATCATAACCTTTATTATTTTTCTTTCTTTCAATAGTAGTCACTGCATTATTAATCATTGCCCTTTAATTGTTGGTTATTTATTTTTTGATTATATTTTAACATAGGCAATTAAGTATATATTGCCTTTTTCTTGTATAGTCACAACCTTCATGTAAATTGTATGGTTGGCTAGCAGGAGAGTATGGGTCAACCAAACATAATTTTATTTTAATATTGGCACATATATATGAAGGTCGGCCTAGATAAATAAGTTTAATTTAAACTTCAATACCAATGGAGGTTGACCAACATAGATATATAAAGTTAAATCTTGAATTTAACATTTACAATTGTCCTTCAATCGTCCTTAGAAGAGAGTCAACCTTGATGGAGATCAACCTCCTTATCCTTCACCAAATATTCTTAGACATAAATGTCTTATAACCATAACAATCATTGAATGATAATGATAATATATTTTCTTTCTTTGACATCAATGACATCCATTTCCTATATTCTCCCTTTGACATCGATGACGATATTTCCAACACAATGGCTGTAGTTGTTGGTCAAATTACTTGATGATGAAAGGTGAAAGGTTGAAATATTGAAAGAGTAGACATATTTGAAGAGATCGTAAAGTTTGAGGAGGATGGAAAAGACATCCATTAAGATTCCTTAAAAGTAGATTCCTCCAATGAAGAAGGTAAAGTCATGCTTCTATCATCGTCATGTACACATAAATGCACTCATCTCCAATTGATTGATTTAGAAGCATCTTGTCACATGACTCCTCATAAGGATTGGTTCTTTAAATATGAAAAATTTGATGGAGGTGATGTCTTCTTTGCTGGATTAGTTGTCATTGGTTTCAAAGGTGAGAAGACATAGTTGTCATTGATGTCAAAAGTCAAAATACATAATGTCATTCATGCCAAAAGTGGCATGAGAAATGGGTGTTGGGTATGTGCACCAAGTTGCGACACGAAAAAGATGCCACTTTTATTTTTATCCGAAATGACTATTTGGTGAGCACCAAATTTGACACTCACCAAATGGCTCGGGTGACAAAGCCTAAGGCTTATTATTTCAAAATGAAACTCATTTGGCGAGTGCAAAATTGGGCACTAGCCAAATTAAGTTATCATTTGGAGAGCGCCAAATGTGAAACATGACTTTTGGAATGCATTTTTGAAATCTTTCTTTTTTCTTTGTATTTGTCTTTCTCTGCCTCTTCCAGGGAAACTATATGCATGAAATACACTTTTAAGTATAAGTTGACATTCACATATGGGCATTTAATTTCTTATACTTTAAATTATATTTCATGTATATAGTTTCAAGATGTTTGAGAGTGGTTTCAGATCTCTTGGAGTT
Organism: Sequoia sempervirens; assembly: GCA_007258455.2. Taxonomy (NCBI): domain Eukaryota; kingdom Viridiplantae; phylum Streptophyta; class Pinopsida; order Cupressales; family Cupressaceae; genus Sequoia; species Sequoia sempervirens. Next base: position 438,847 of record VDFB02052017.1, on the reverse strand, counting down.
ATAATGCAAATTTTAGTTTTTGGAAGATCATATAATTTTTTAGACGTTAAATTTCAATAATCAACATGTCAAATTTCAGTAAGCAGGAGGTCAAATTTCAATAATCAACAAGTTGTATCATCTCTCTCTCTCTCTCTCGCGTGTGCACACACGCTCATTGTTTATCTCTTATACAC
>VDFB02052017.1:403809-438571 GCA_007258455.2 Sequoia sempervirens | reverse complement strand
GATACAAGAAATTCTTGTTTCTTATGTTAGAACTTAGAGAAGATAACAATACTTTGTACAAAGGGTGAGTATGGAGGGTCATGGGCTAGGTAAAAGCAAAGCCTTTGATGAAGGGATTTACATTCATCATCAAATCATTGGTTCATAGGGCAAGGTTTGTGGTGGGAGGAGGATTTGGAGTAATGTGTGGTGTGGGGATAGGAGTCAAGGGGTAACATCCTGGGGTTAGATAATGAAATTGCCTGTGGATTTGGAGTGGAGGAGGGAGCGAATATGGATGAAGGAAAGGGACCAATGATGTGGATTAGGGAAGGGTGGGAGTGGAGACAATATGGACAATGGAATTGAGGAGAAACAAGGAAGCCAAAGATGTGGGGGATGAGGGACTTGATGGTGAGAACATAGTCCATGATGCTTCCACCACTACCATAGGAAAAATAATTGAATCTACTGGAGTTGGGGAAGTGAGGAAGCTTGTTGAGAATGTAGAGGCTTTGAGATTCATCCAATCAAACAACATGTCTCCCATAGGCCATAATTGTGGAATTTTTGTTAGCAAATGCCCTCTATAATCCAAATTCCTTAAGATCCAACTCATGAAGACACAACTCATCCAATGGAAGGTCATGCATATTCATTTGAAGGTCCCTTGTATGAGCATTGAAATTGCCCAAAAGATTGATATCATTGATAGTGGAATAGTAAGAGATCTTTGGATAGAGGTCAAGGTATGCGTCCCCATCAACTTGAATGGAAAATGGGGATTTGGTGGTGGGGTGAAGTAGCAAAATGCTATTGAAGACATCTTGGAGAGATGGTGGGCCCCTTTGAACATGTGGCTACATAAATCTAGAGTGGACCAAAAGCCATAAGTGAAATTCTAGACTTGAGGCTATATTGAATGAGGCAAGCCAAACCACTAGAACCTTGAAATCCACTTGACTTGTGGGTCTCATAACAAGAAGCCAAAATCGTGTGATATAAGGGAGGGCTTGTTCAATAAGCAATAAAATCTTGGAAGGTACTTGGAGAAGACAATATACTATATAGTGCCATTGCAATTCCAATAGGCAATGGAGGTCTTGTCACTGCTCACTAGGACATGAGGTCATTGGCATGCTGATGGTCTAGAGTGTGACCATCTAGGAGGGTGAGAATCATGAATGATAGCCCTACGGATCCTGATAATGGTCCATTTGTTTCTTTTCCTGGCAGCAACAACTTGAGTATGAGCCGACTGAAGCTCTTCCACCCAGGTTTGATTCAGATCTGCATCAACTTTAATTTTCTGTGGGAGCGAAAAGAGCTTCTTTTTTGCTTGAAGATCTTGCAAACACTCTCCTGCAGTTCATAATTGGATGACAAGGGTGCTGTTCAGCAGTGTCCAAGCTTTGTTGAGGGAGATGTGATTCAAGGCCAAAGATTCACATAAGAACATGTGACTTGCTTGTAAGGTATTTTGGCTGGTTTAGGGAGGCCACAAACACAAAATTTGGTGGCTTGGTTTGGCATGCTTTTTCTTTTTCAAACTTTGCTTTATGAACAGTGAGTTTAAATTTTAATAATTAAATTATTAATGGAAGATATAAAGCAGATACAATAAGATGGAGAATAGGTTTTGATCACATTGTCATTCTTAAATTATTGAAGAAATTCTGGTATTTGTGAATGGAGAAATGAAAGGTTAAAACTTGTGATACCACAGAAGCACATTTGTTGGTCTTGTACTGGTTCGGAGTGCCCACAAAAGCAATATTTTCATCAATTAATCATTTAATTATAGAATTTTCAATTAATAAATTATCATATTTAATTATCTAATGTTTAGCAGTGTACACTGATTACTCTGCATGATTGATATGATGAACTTGTTCTAAAGAGCTATACATCCAAGAGTTTTATTTGTCTCTTACCCCAAGTTAGAAATTAATCTTTCCTATACTCTATATTCGGATATTTTGGTTGGTTTGTAATGTCACATCATTGATGATTTCTTTGATCAATATTGCTTCTTGGATGCATAGTCAAGTGTACGAATCATCTTAAAACCTTTAAACATTTCACGTTTTGTATTTTGGTAAAACTAAGGTTCTGAACCATTTTCTGTACTTGAGAATATTAAGGAAAGTTGCTTTACAGTTTACTCAGATTGGGTGCATTGGTTTCTAGTAATCTTAGCTGTCTTTTTCCACAGGTGAATGTTGGATCATGCAGTGCCATTCTTAATCTATGCAACTGATTATAATTTAAGGGCCATGTAGTGCCCTTATTAATTTATGCAACTGTTTATAATTTTAGACTATGCTCATTTGCAGGGCCGCCCTGTTTTTGCTATTGGTGTGGGGCTCAGCGGATATGATAAAGCATCTGTAAGACTTGTGCTCTTCTGCATGGAATACTTATCTTATGCTTTCTTTCATTGACCTTTATATACATATACTACTTTTATTTATTTATTATGGTTATGCACATGATGAAGCACCTTTCATTTTTGCCCCTTCCTTCCATGTTTCTTTTTTATAACTTGATAAAAGAAGTGATCCCATGATGTGCAAACATGCATATATTCTTTCTAGTATTTTTGGTGTTTTTATTTGTTTCTGTATACAAATTAATGCCCAGTTTTGTTCTGTTCGTGCAGGCAGACAAATATGTACAGTCACATATACAGTTGAATGAGTATCGAGATCAAGTTCTATTGGTAAGCTTTGCATGCACTGGACATTGTATGCAAATGTTTTCGGTTGTTATATGTTATTTTAGTTTAGAATTTGAATTTTCTGTAAATTTGCTTTATTATTGTTTCAGCCAAATTCGACAAAGAAGCATGGGAGATACATTGGACCATGCTTGAAAGTTTTGGATATGACAGGGCTGAAACTTTCTGCTTTAAGCCGCATCAAGGTTTGTATTTTGCAAGTTTATGAGTTCCCTAGATTATACCTGTTACATTGCTGTCTTTGATGTTACTTGTAGAGAGACTGTTATAGCTCAATCTGTGGATGCTGTGTATGTGATGCATATATATATATATATATATAGATCTGTGTGTGTGTGTGTGTCTTAATTTTGCAGTGCAGCATACAGTTGAATGCATATATCTACTAGTATACAACCATCGAGGACATTTAAGGTGACCTTGTGGAGGTTTGGAGGAAGTCATCTGGATATTCGGTCAATTGCTCTGATTAATAAGGCTGCTATAGTACAAAGCAGACAAATATTGTTAATAAATGTGAAAAAATGAGTGGCTTGATGGATTTTGTTGATTGGTAAAGTCTGGAAATTTTAATTTTTTTTGCATTTCAAAACTTCTCTGCAAGATTTTGTTCTTATAAGGATTTTTTTCTTGCTTTTGTTTCATTTGGACTGGCCCCACTAGTTGCTGCAAAAAGAGATAATTACGTGACCTGTAATTTCATGAAACAGATTGCCTGTAGAAACAAAGTACAAAATAATGAACTGTGCTACTTAAACATTTAAATCACAATCAAAAAGGGGTAAGAAGTATGACAAGAGAAATAAAACATTCAGATTTTTATCCTTGTAACCTGTTGAAGAGTAAATTGAGATTTTGTAGTGGTAATAACTATACTACCATAATATTATTAAGAATCAAACAAGTACAATTATTTGCAATAGTTATGGACTACAATCTGCCCATTGCTCCAGTAGTTTTATCTCATCTATTAAGCCTATGCTTTAATACATGACTGAAATTCTACTTCCCAAAATCTATAGTACTCAAATTGACTTTTGATGATCTCAGTTGCTTTGTACAAGAGTGTATATAAGCGTTGGAGAGTCCTTCCTGTGCACTGAAAGGATGGCAAGTCACAAAAATGAACAGACAAGGGCATTTATTTGTTCAGGTCTCCCACATGAATAATTTGGGCAAGACTGATCTTTTACTCAATCTGGCGGTTATGGAACTGCCACTTATATAGAACCAGTGGTTTCGTCCTGCTGAGGCCTTTTGGTGGATTTTAAGGATAGACGTTTGATGAAATAATTCCTTTGATAAGTAGGTGTTTTCCATAGCGTGTCAAATTATGATATTGCTATTAGGATTCAATTGTGTAGTTTTTACGAGTCAAACTCATTGACCCATGTTTCATGAATAGTGGTTCACAAGAACCCATCTCTCATGATAATGAATGATCCACTTAGCAATCATTGCATCTAGGTGATGCTCACAGAGGTGAAGCACTGGGCCTTCCTGGGAGGTCACTCATCCTAGTATTGCTCCAGCTCAAGCGCGCTTAACCAAGGAGTTTTCCCCAAGGTTAAGTCCACTTAGCTTGCAACCCATTTGCAAAACCTTCAACAAGTGTTGTGCCTTATGAACCATTCATTTTAGAGTCCCTTTAGCTCATCAATTGATAAGTAGGAGGTGTTTTCCACAACATGTCAAATTATGATATTGCTATTAGAATTCAACTGTGTAGTTTTTACGAGTCAAACACATTGACCCATGTTTCATGAGTAGTGGTTCACAAGAACCCATCTCTCATGATAATGAATGATCCACTTAGCACTCATTGCATCTAGGTGATGCTCACAGTGGTGAAGCACTGGGCCTTCCCGGGAGGTCACCCATCCCAATATTGCTCCAACTCAAGCGCACTTGACCAAGGCGTTTTCCCCAAGGTTAAGCCCACTTAGCTTGCAACCCCATTTGCAAAACCTTCAACAAGTGTTGTGCCTTATGAACCATTCATTATAGAGCCCCTTTAGCTCATCAATTGATAAGTAGGTGTTTTCTCGGGAGGTCACTCATCCCAGTATTGCTCCAACTTGAAATAAGCCCCTCCCCAAATTTTCACCACAAAATCGAGCACAACACCAATTATTAGCGTTAGCTCCCAAAGATAAGCAACTGGCAAGTCACCTTCACCAATAATGTTCACCAAGATCCTATTGAAGGCGAGGTGATAGCATATGGTGATGGGATCATTAGCAATACTGAACTGAAATTACAAACTGGAAATGAAATAGTAGGCAGTATTCTGACCATGAAGGTTCCTCGCTACCACTTATTCAGTGGGGGGAAAGATTTTACATTGAAGAACAATTCATCCGCTTTTCAGTAGGCATCCACTCAATCAGTGGGTGACTTATGAGAGATACAATTGTTTATTCCTCCACACTAGCGGTAAGCCATCTAAGGGTTACAATGTTTGCATTAAAATCACAAAGTAAATGCAGAAATATAAATTACTGAAATAGTACTACTATTCTCAGCCTTACAATGCAAATTACCAAGTGTTACAATAGTATGATCAATGCAAATTGATGAAAGATGATTTCTCAATTTCTGACCTTCTCAACTTCAGAATTACAAGCCAAAAACTGAACTATTATCAATCTGATATAAAAACCAGCATATTGTAATCTCATAACCAACAAACATAACAAATCAAAATGCTCACCAATTCCCCAAAACTCCTCCAAAAGATCTGAAGTAAATTGCAAATGCTTCTAAGGAGGATGGTGCCCAATTTCCAATACTGAAACATCATCCAAAGCTTGAGTATTAATTATGCATGAATCCCATGACAAGTCCAGCAAAGTACAGCCTACCTAGAGGGGCGAACTTCAAGAAAAATTCAAATACTTCTTCACATTAAATTCTGAAATTGCACAGAAAGGGTCGCCTCTAGCATAGGAAAGATATGAGCAAACACCCACAATGAAAATAAATTCACTCTATGAGCTGCAAACAAAAATCATCTTCAGCCATACAAAAACCAGCAAGTACAAAACTGAGAATATCACCAAAATTTTTCCATTTGATGCTCAATCTGCTAGTCTGAATGAGAAGCAGCCTCTATTTCCAACTAGTGTTATCTTTCAAACACGAAATTGGATGATTGCTAGGAGGTATGCATTCCTCAAATCCAAATGCCTGTAGTCATTTTGACAACAATTCGATATAGTAGACAATGGATGATCAAATGCTGGAGCAAGGCCACTCTTTTATAGAACTTGAGGTGACTGTAGGTTTTCCAAGTTTCCCTCCAAGGGATGCCCAAAGAAATTTGAAACATTTTAATTTTTAAAAGACATTCCCTCCTCATCTTGGCGTCCAAATTCCAAGGCAACAATAATAACATTAAAATATAAAAATACTTCCTCAATGTGGCGTCCACCCTTCAAGACCACACATTAAAACAACTTCAAGTCGTGAGGTTAGGCCAAGGGGGGGTCAATTTGAAAACATAACATTAATGACTTGAAATAACTTATTTCTCCAAATTTGCACTTCAAAAAGCCAAATTCGCAAATATTCAACTGCCCTGCCTAAAATGGAAAGCTCACTGTGATGCTGCCAAATAGAACATTGCTAAAATTAGAACTTACTAAAAATAGTAAATTTTGAAAGGTTGCTCAATTCACTTGCATGTTATATCATTGTGGAGCTTTCTAAAAACTAGAAAGAATCCGCAAATCAAAATCCACAACTCCATAAGCAAGCCCCTAAAAATTGCCAAAAACCTCCAAACATTGGGAACCCTAATTTTACTTTGATGAGCCTACAAGCCTCTGGAATAGGCTAACGAGCCACTGCACTGCTCATTGATGAGAAGGGGACATCACACAACTCAAGCGTGCTTAACCAAGGAGTTTTTCCCAAGGTTAAGCCCACTTAGCTTGCAACCCCATTTGCAAAACCTTCAACAAGTGTTGTGCCTTATGAACCATTCATTATAGAGCCCCTTTAGCTCATCAATTGATAAGTAGGTGTTTTTTTCACAACGTGTCAAATTATGATATTGCTATCAGGATTCAACTGTGTAGTTTTGACGAGTCAAACTCGTTGACCCATGTTTCATAAGTAGTGGTTCACAAGAATCCATCTCTCATGATAATGAATGATCCATTTAGCAGTCATTACATCTAGGTGATGCTCATAGAGGTGAAGCACCAAGCCTGCCCAGGAGGTCACCCTACCCAATATTGCTCCAGCTCAAGTGTGCTTAACCAAGGAGTTTTCCCCAAGGTTAAGCCCACTTATTTTGCAACCCCATTTGCAAAACCTTCAGCAAGTGTTGTGCCTTATGAACCATTCATTATATAGCCCTTTAGCTCATCAATTGATAAGTAGAAGGTGTTTTCCATAGCGCGTCAAATTATGATATTGCTATCAGGATTCAACCGTGCAGTTTTTATGAGTCAAACTCATTGACCCATGTTTCATGAGTAGTGGTTCACAAGAACCCATCTCTCATGATAATGAATGATCCACTTAACACCCATTGCATCTAGGTGATGCTTACAGAGGTGAAGCACTGGGCCTTCCCGGGAGGTCACCCATCCTAGTATTGCTCCAGCTCAAGCGCACTTAACCAAGGAGTTTTCTCTAAGGTTAAGCCCACTTAGCTTGCAACCCCATTTGCAAAACCTTCAACAAGTGTTGTGCCTTATGAGCCATTCATTATAGAACCCTTTAGCTCATCAATTGATAAGTAGGTTTTTTCCACAGCGTGTCAAATTATGATATTGCTATCAGGATTCAATCGTGTAGTTTTTACTAGTCAAACTCATTGACCCATGTTTCATGAGTAGTGGTTCACAAGAACCCATCTCTCATGATAATGAATGATCCACTTAGCACTCATTGCATCTAGGTGATGCTCACAGAGGTGAAGCACTAGGTCTTCCCGAGGTCACCCATCCAAGTATTGCTCCAGCTCAAGCTGCTTAACCAAGGAGTTTTCCCCAAGGTTAAGCCCACTTAGCTTGCAACCCCATTTGCAAAACCTTCAACAAGTGTTGTGCCTTACAAACCATTCATTATAGAGCCCCTTTAGCTCATCAATTGACAAGTAGGAGGTGTTTTCCATAGCGTGTCAAATTATGATATTGCTATCAGATCCAACCGTGTAGTTTTTACGAGTCAAACTCATTGACCCATGTTTCATGAGTAGTGGTTCACAAGAACCCATCTCTCATGATAATGAATGATCCACTTAGCACTCATTGCATCTAGGTGATGCTCACAGAGGTGAAGCACTAGGCCTTCCTGGGAGGTCACCCATCCTAGTATTGCTTCATCTCAAGAATGCTTAACCAAGGAGTTTTCCCCAAGGTTAAGCCCACTTAGCTTGCAACCCCATTTGCAAAACCTTAAGCAAGTGTTGTGCCTTATGAACCATTCATTATAGAGCCCCTTTAGCTCATCAATTGATAACTAGGAGGTGTTTTCCACAGCATGTCAAATTATGATATTGCTATCAGGATTCAACTGTGTAGTTTTTACAATTCTTGAGGATTGGCAAATTGCTCTGATAGAAAAATGATCCGTAATGTCATCAAAGAGATTGCTTCTCAGTTTCATCACCACTATATTTTCACAATTACCAAGGATTGGTAAATTGCTCTGATAGCAAAATAATCCGTAATATTATCAAAGAGATTGCTTGTAGAAACTGAGAATCACAAAATACTGGATTGTACCACTGAAATAATTGAATGATAGTTGGAAAGGGCTGGAATACTATGATGAGAAATATAACACTCAGTTTTTCTTGAAAACACTTTCAAAAGGGTAAAACCAGCTTTGGCAGTGGCAATAACTCTAGTATTATAATATTATTACGATTCAAATGAGTACAATGAGTTGCAATGGTTGTGGATTGCAATCTGCTCCTTGCTAGACTAGTTACAACTCAACTGCAAAGATTATGCTTTTATATACAACACTAGAATTCTACTTTAGAAATTCTACACTACTCATATCCACTACCCATGATCTCAATTGTCTTGTACAAGAGTATATAAAAGAGCTGGATCCTGTGCATTGAAAGGTTGCCAAGCCAAGAAAATGAAGAGACAAAGGTGTTTGTTTGCTTCGAGTTACCATACAAACAATTCAGGGGAAACTGACTATCTTCAGTCTAGCATGAAAAGCACACAAAAATACTAAGAGGGAAGGGGGAGGGGGGTGTGAGGGGCGAGTGAATCAGTATTTTAATAGCTTTTAAAACTCAATCCATTAGAATCAGAAATAAAACAGTAAGAGCAATCATCAGATGGAGAATACCAATTTTCATGTGGAAAATCCTTTCGGGTAAAAAACCACGGCAGAACTAAGCTTTCATTAACAACAAATGGGCACCAACCCAGATTACAAAACTGAGCACCAACTCTCCAAAGCACCAACTTCTTAAGTCTGAAGCACCAACTCCAGTGTGAGCACCAACTTACTGAAGAACTTCACAACACTGCAACTCAGATTTCAATATACAATCTGAAATTCAACCAAGAGGTTCATGACTCAAATTAAGAGCAGATATAACATTTCAATACAACAAGGAAAAACATATGGCTTGCATTGATGATGAAATGGTAACATCTTGAAGAATGATCACTTCTGTTTCAGAATAAGCAGCATTAACTCCATGAAGAAAATCTTTGATATCACATACCCCTGCCTCATATATTCCACACTCAACTCAGAATATTGCTTTAGGACTTATCCAAACAAGGTCAATTCAAAAGGCAACACACACACACACGCACTACTTTTAGTAAGCTGCACAATCCTCAGAATAGAGCCGGGCTACCTTTTTACTCAAAGTAACTCCATCTTAAAGACAAAAAATACTACCAAAGATGATTTGCACGACTCCAAGTGATATGCAATTCCTCCTCAGAGGCACAAGAAGACTAACTCCACCTTTACAAAGCTCAAGCAAGAGTGTATATTTTTTTTGTATACCTTCACACTATCGTGTGCATTCAATCCTACTTCCGTCTCACCATCATATGAATAACCCCTGCGCCAGCAAGCAAAATACATTAATCCAATTCACCCTATCATGTCTCTCATGCAAACGACCTTCTTCTTGAACAACATTCAAAAACGCAACCTCTACCATTTTTCATTCCATGTTGTAGCATCAAATCGCACAGCCAGAGGCTTCAATAAGAGCCTGATATATTTTTCATGTGCGTGGAACACAGGTAACACATGACTTCACTCACAGCATACACATTAAAAAGAATGGTATAAAGATAAATTTTCTTAATAAACCGCCACAAAGTAAATAGACTTGGCGAATAATGTTCTTCACACACAAGATTGCCTTTTTAGCATAGATGAGAATTGGTCTACTATCAACTTAATACCACGACCTGTTCACAAATAGCACATAAAATTTACTCGGCTTCACCATATTACTTAGCTTGTGCCATGATAAATAAATGGCTATAAACATACACGATCCAAGATTTCACTTGCTCCAACAAAGACAAAAAATAGGTGATGACATTATGAATTACACGACTATGGTCACCTCTTTCACCCTCAAACTCAACCCCCACTCCACACATCTTGCAAAAAATACAAAATCAACTTAAAGAAAATTCGTATAAGGAAAAGAACGAACATTTTCTGTGAGTAAATACTGAGCAAGTTCAAGAGAGTGGTTTGAAATCGACACCAAAGGAGCCGCCCTCAATCACGATGTTTGAAGATAGTAATCAAACTATTACCAAACCATAGCATAAAATTAGAAGACTCATCATAACATACACTGCCCCACATAGTGAAGCCAACACTAAAATAAGAAATGCTTGACAGAAGACCTCTAGCCACTTTTCACGGATATACCATGACGTATGAGTTTTGCCATGATTTCTTTGGCAAAGACTGAAGCCGTTGACTAACATGTTGCAAGACATTACCAAACAAAAGTGACTCGACCATTTGAGAATTCCAATCTGATGTGGGAAACCTGATCATAGACTTTTCAATTACTGACTTAGGATGACTGATTTGGCACAAAATATGACTTGGCATTTTTAACAAGCAGGTAGGCAACTCATGTAAGCAAGCAGGTAGCTCAAGTAAGCAAGCAAGTAGCTCAAGTATGTAGGCAAGTAGCTCAAGCAAGCAAGCAAGTAGCTCAAGCCAAGCATAGAGACAATTGACCTTTGACATCAAAGACAAGATATTTCAACTCATCAGTTATGAAACTGCCAGGGTGGTTATGGAACCATTGGTCTGAAGAAAATTCTGTCTAATAGAACCAATAGTTTCGTCCTGCCAAGACATTTTGTTTGTTTCTAAGGACAAAAACTTGAGGTTTGTAGGAATGATTGCAACCCAACTGTTGGGTGTGCAGGTGCTTACATTAATCTTAATCATTTGTAGTTGTGCTTGCTAGGGATGTGCATAGCTATATATCTTCTTTAAATATACGTTCTTAATATTTTGAATTGAATTTCAATGTGAAACTTGTACATGTATTTGTTACTTCTCACCTATTTAAATGTCAAGCAGATATACTAAAAATATACAAGTAATAACAATCAAAACAAACACTTTAGTTACAAGAGAATAGGGTTTGTGTTTAAAAAAATTGATTTTATAGCTGAGTCCATGACAACCAAACATCTTGAAGTATATTCCTTGCTTTTTGTCCCTAAGCACGAAAGGCTTTATGCGTATCTCCAAGATATCATGGCTGTTTGGGGTTTGGGGCCCTAGGTTTGTATTTATAGAATGGCTTATTATGAAATGGGCTCAAATGTTCATGCTTCATTGTGTGGTTTGTTCCAAACAAATAGCTCCTCAATGCATGTTCCAAGTTTAGTTTGCTACCCAATCCCTTCTCGTAGAGATATGTTTAGGCCTACCTTCTATTTACCTTCTTTTTGCACAAATTGAAATCCTTGAGGTGTTCGTCCCTAGGCTTGGAGAGGTACCAATATTTGGACCTTTGTTCTTTAGAAATGATAACCACTTCAATCCCATTGGGCATCGATATTGTTGATATCTTAAGAAAAGTTTTATCTTTCAATTGTTGGCCCTCTCATTCTTCCCTCAAAAGGATGTTATCATTAGGGTTATTGGAGATTGGAGAGGATACACACTTGCAACATATTTATATCACTTGTACATTTCCTCTACAATTTTTTTCCTCAAGATGACTTTTTATGCTCAACATGTTAACAAGTTGTAGATTGCATCATCATCTGTCCTTATCGTCTCCAACATCATTGGTCATATGGCCTAAAGATTTCCCTTGGGTAGTTGAGGGTGTGCTCCCACTAGTTAAGGATTGAGATTGACCGCCCTATTTAGTGATGTGATAGGATGGCTATCTCTACCTTTCAAGAAGGTGGAGGTTGAGCAGCATTTTATTTTTAGGCATTCCATCCAATGAGAATAGATGGAGATATCTTATCTCTTTGGAAGGTTGTCATTCGCAGATGTAGTTCCTTAGAAGGGGCTTGTGGAATTGTCAAGTTGATTACTTTTTTTTTTTAATTTTTAATCTCTAAAAACATTGGAGGGAGCAAGCTCTCCTTGGATGCAACAAAATTAGTGCACTCCAACCTATTCTATCTTACTATAGGTGAAGTATATTTGCTTTATTTTGGTTTCAAGATTGGCCATTTCTTGTAATAATCTCTTTGCAAAGTAATAAAGGAGGGTAACAAGGCACTTTGCTACTACCAAAATTGGTTTTTCCTCCACATTTCGGGTGTTTCAAGATAAAATCCACGTGTTGTGAGTTGTTTTCATGTTTGATTATGTTCAAAGCACAGTAATTCCTTATCTCAACAATCTGAAATTTTCATTTGCAAAGCAAGTAGGAGAGTATTTAATGCAAGAGCATCCCCGGTTGTAAAGCAATCTTGCATCAATCAAAAACATTTCTTTTCATACAGTTTAGTTTGTAGCTGTCTCAACAGTTTCTTCCACATTTACCGCATTATCATTTCTCAACTTGCGGAGTAAGATATAGCTTCACACGAGGTCATCTTCAACATATCCAGATTTCAAGTGATTTGCATTCATTTGCAAGAAATTAACGCTCTCAGAATTTCACTCTAATTCTCAAATAGAGCATTCAGGGCCTATCTGGTTTGGATTGGTTGTGTGGACCATTTCTAGAACGTGTGGAGCTTAAGGAAACATCATTCAAGGCATTTTAGTTCCAAGGGGAACTTTCTTGGAGATCCATAATACATTCCATTTCTTTGATGGGTTATCTTTTCATGTTCTTGGCCATCCTACACGTTTGATCTTGCATTGGGTTTGTAAACCCTTGAGGCCGATGCAGACCATAATTGAAGCTAGAGATTCATATTTAAAATCATTTGTAATCCTTTGGAAGTCAGTTAGATAGTTAGTTCACAAGTTCTAAGTTAGTAGTAGATATGAAGTAGACCAGATGGTCATAATAAGGCCTTGTGCCAATTGTAATATCAAGTTCTAAGTTAGTAGTAGATAGGACGTAGATCGGAAGGTCATAATAAGGCCTTGTACCAATTGTAATATCTTGTAATGCCCATGGAGCAGGCCTGTGACCCCTAATCATTCCGCATATATGGCATATGATGCAAGTAAGACTTCAAGTTATTGAATCAATGATAATTCGTGTTTGCTAGGCATTCCTTGTGTTAATTCCGTTGTGTTGAACTCTAGGTTGCATGGTTGGATAGTCATTTCTGGACCCTATATTCGTGATTGCACCAAGTGGTATCAGAGTGAGTTTACGAGTCCTTTGGGAAAGAAGCGTTCCTTGTGGTGAACAGATCACTGACCAAGGGCAGCCTGCAACTATTTTCAACCGAGTGCGGACTGTGAGGCAGTTGAGACCTTGCAGCTAGATCGCCGAATTGAGGTAGTTGCACCGGATCCAAGGGGAAGAGATGCCGCCAAGAAGAGTGCGTGTGATGGCAAATGTTGCTAGACAAATTGATGAAATGTTGGAAATGATGAGAGCAATGAGAGTCTGGTTGGTTGTTGTAGAAGAAGATAGAAGGAGAGGTCTAAACCCTAGACATGTAGACGAAAGTGATGATGAATTAGATCTTGCTGCAAATCAAAATGAAGAAGAAGAAGAAGAAGAAGAAGAAGAAGAAGAAGAAGATGCAAATTAGGTAAAGATGTTAAAAGCTATTTCCAAGATTGGTAAGAGACCTAGGATTGAAATTGAAAATTACGTGGGAAATTTAAACCTAGAGGAATTGATTGATTGGATCAATGATATGGAAGAGTACTTTGAGTATGAAGAAATTGAAGATTCGGAAAGAGTGAGATTTGCAAAAACTAAGTTGAAAGGACATGTTGCTAAATGGTGGAAAGAAGTTCAACTGGATAGGAATAGGAGGGGAAAGGAGAAAGTCACAAAATGGGATAGGATGGTGACAAAGTTGAAGAATCAATTTATACCTATTGATTATGAGCTTGAATTGTTGAAAAGATTATAGAACCTAAGGCAAAAGGAAAAGTTTGTGAAAGAATATATTGAAGAATTTTACAAGATGATTATCAGAGCTAGACATAGTGAAGTAAGCAAGGAGAATGTTGTGCGGTACACCAATGGACGAAGAATAAACATCCAAGAAGAGTTGAGTCTGGTGAAGATGACAACTGTTGAAGAAGCATACCAATTTGCGTTGAAGGTAGAAGAAAAGTTGAACAAGAAGTTTGAACAAAGACAAAGAAGTGCAAGAGGGAGATTACAAAGAAATGGATCACAATCCAGAGAGAGAAGACCATATGTAGAGCAAAACAAGGATGGAAAACCCTACCACAGTGAAGAGAAGGACAATAATTCGTACCACAGAGGAAGAGAGGACAAAAAATTCTACTACAATGAGAGAGGAGGTCAAAATTCCTACTGCAATGATGGATATAGGAGAGATGAAGGAAGATTTGAGAAGAGACCTTTCAGAGGAACTTGATTCTAGTGTGGAGGTGAAGGACATAGCATTTGAATGCCATCAAGGAAGTATCAGCAAGAGGGTTGAGCATATCGAAAGAACAACTTATTTGGATGAACCTATTGGATCCCCTAGTTTAGTTGGAAAACCATCGCAAACGAAGAATTTGTTCAGGACAAGGTGTAAATTCAGAGGAAAGTTATGTAAAGTTATCATTGATAGTGGTAGTACCAATAATTTAGTTTCAAAAGAGATAGTGACCAAGTTAAATTTGAAGAGATTGGAACATCCAAAGCGCTACAAGATAGCATGGATTCAAGATGAACATAAGATATTGGTGTGTGATGTTTGATGAAATTTCATATAGGATCATATAATGATGAAGTGTTGTGTGATATGATAGGAAAGCAATTCATGATGGAAGGAAGAAACCTATACTGTGACTTCAAATGGCAAGAGACATATGTTGATACCTTTGGGAGAAGAGGACAAAAGTGAAGTTTGTAGCACTGTTAGACTATGTTAGGTAGATGGAAGAAAGTTTCTAGAAGGATTGAGGCATGAGAACATGTGTTTGCATTGATTCCAAAGAAGTGCAGAAATCAGGAGACAAAGAACTCTACCGCAAAGGATGAAGATCCATCGCAAATAGTAGTAGAATTGTTTACAGAATATTAGGATACCATATCAGATAATGTACTAGATGGATTACCACTGGTCCGAAGCACTAGTCATCATATAGATCTAATACTTGGAGCAAGTTTTCCAAACAATGCGGCACACAGGATGACACCTGCAGAAAATGCAGAGTTGAACCGATAAATACAGAACTGTTGAAGAAGGGAGCTCTTAGAGAGAGCTTAAGCCCATGTGCAGTACCTGTTGTATTTGCACCAAAGAAAGATGGAGAGCGGAGGATGTGTATTGACTCAATAGGATCACAGTCAAGTATAGATTCCCATTTCCAAGGATGGATGACATTATGGATTGTTTGAGTGGAGCAAAGTATTTCACAAAGATTGACCTAAAGAGTGGATATCATCAACTCAGAATCAAAGAAAGAGACGAATGGAACACCATATTAAAGACTAATGAAGGATTGTATGAGTGATTAGTGATGCCTTTTGGATTGACCAATGCACATAGCACCTTCATGAGATTGATGAATGATGTATTGAAGCAATTCTTGGGTAAGTTTGTTATTGTTTATTTGGATGATATTCTATTTTTCAGTAAGACCAAAGAAAAACATTTGTGGCACATCAGACACGTATTACAAAGGTTGAGAGAAGAGAAGTTGCTGATAAACATCAAGAAGCGTAGCTTCATCAAGACAAAGTTGGTATACTTGGGTTTTGTCATTTCTGTTGAAGGATTGAAGATGGACCTTGAGAAGGTTAGAGCAATTGTTGAGTGGCCTACACCAGTGAACATTGGGGAGGTAAGATCATTTCCTAGACTAGCAAGTTTCTATCGGAAATTCATAAGGAGCTTTAGTAGCATTTGCACACCCATGACAAAAACAATGAGAGGATATAGGAAAGATTTTAAGTGGACATCTGGAGCACAAAGAAATTTTGAAAGGTGACATAGCAACTAGTGCTAGCATTACCTGATTGATGCTAGTGGCAACGCAATAGGAGCAATGTTGAGTCAAGGGAGACCAATAGCTTATTTAAGTAAGAAGTTGAATGATGCTAGAAGGAGATATGTAGTTTATGATCAAGAGTTCTATTCCATAGTTCAAGCCTTGAAGAAGTGGAGTTTTTGTTGTACATTGATCATCAAGCCTTGTAGTATTTGAACAGTTAGGACAAGTTGAACTAGAGGCATATGAGATGGGTCGAGTTCTTGTAGAGTATGCATTTGTGTTGAAGCATAGGAGTGGTAAGTCAAATAAAGTTGCAAATGCATAGAGTAGAAGGAATTTGTTGATAGAAATGAAGATAGAAGTTTTGGCTTTCGATGAATTGAAATGCATGTACGAAGATCTAGATTTTGTTGGAGCATGGAAGGCATGTAAGGGATTGGTAGTAACAGATAGGAGTCAATGGTTGGATTATTTCATTCAAGAAAATATGTTCAAGGGAAATTAGTTGTGCATTCCAAGGAGTTCAATGAGGGAGAATTTGATTAAGGAAAAGTATAGTGGAGGACTAACAAGACATTTTGGGGTAGATAAGACAGTAGCTTTGGTGAATGAGCACTATTTTTGGCCGCAAATATATAAGGATGTCAGGAAGTATGTTCAAAATTGCAGAATTTGTCAAGTAGCAAAGGGGAGTAGTCAAAATTCTGGATTGTATGAACCTTTGACAATACCGGAGAGACCTTGGGAAGATATAAGCATGGATTTCATATTAGGATTACCAAGAACATACAGAGGATATGATTCTATAATGGTGGTAGTGGATAAATTTTTTAAGATGGCACATTTCATTCCTTGCAAGAAGACTAATGATGCTATGCATGTTGCTGACCTAGTTTTTCAAGGAGATTGTGAGATTGCGAGATTGCATGGACTACCAAAGAGTATAGTTTTAGACAAGGACACCAAGTTCATTGGATACTTTTGGAGGACATTGTGGAAGAAGATGAAGACAAACCTAAAGTTCAATTTGTCACCCACAAATAGATGGACAAACAGAGGTAGCAAACGAGAGTTTGGGTAACTTTTTTAGATGTTTGATTGGAGATAAGGCAGGAAACTAGGACATAGTTCTACTGCAAGTAGAGTCTACATATAATAATTTAGTAAACCGGAGCACAGGGAAGAGACCATTTGAGATTGTGACAGGGATACATCTTAGAGGAGTTGTGGAGCTTAAAGATAACACTATGGAGGAGAAGAGGAGTGCAGAAGCAGAAGAATTTGCAAGATTCATGGAAACATTGCATAGTCAAGTCTGGAAACACTTGGAGGACATGAACAATAAGTACAAGGAGCAAGTAGATGAGAAGAGAAGGCATAAGGAATTTGGTGTTGGGGATGAAGTTATGGCATATCTCAAGTAGGAAAGGTTTCTAGTGGGAACATACAATAAGTTGAAGATGAGTAAGTTGGGACCATGTAAGATTCTTAGGAAGTTTGATTAAGGAAATGCATATGAAGTGGTGTTACCAGAGGCATGTGGTATATCACCTATTTTCAACATTGTAGACATCTATGAGTACCATGAAGGACAATCAAGTGGCAGTAAGAAAAAGGTTGACTTGGAGGAGCAGTTACCACATCAACCACTAGAGCATATTGAGCAAATCTTGGACACTAGAATTGTTCAGAAATGAATTGGCTGATTGCATCTATTAACAAAGGAAATCATTACAATATATAAAAAAGGTAGATCATTGTAGACATTTAAGATGTCTAGCTACCTCACCTACTAACTACTGTAGCAATAGTAGTATTGACCATTAATAATAGACAATATAATATTCTAACACCCTCTCTTAATGGTCAATCATTTAACTAGCCTACAAAAAACAATCTGTAGGTCTTTTGGTCACAAATTCTTTAGAACACTATGCTGCTGCTGAGGCCCTCCTTGGATTTGCAAAATGTGAATGACCAAAAACCGTCCAGAAAAAAAAACAGATAAGGCTGCCCCCTTCTTTAAAAAGCTTTGCAACAAGAGACAAGAGCCTGCCACTGACTTTGCCACTTGAGATGAGTCTGCCACTAACCCTCCCAGAATCTGCAGAATTGCTGACCAGAAGTCATCACAAAATGTCCAACCTGATGTTGGGTAACAGAGTTGTTCCTCCTTGAAACCAAAGAGACACCAAGAATAGCTACCGTGATTTTGAGAATAAATCGGCGAACCGTCGAAATTTTGTTGCAGATGAGCACGACGCTCGAGAACAGACTGCAAGAAGCCAGTGGTGCAGATCTTTGCCCCAACAACTCTAAGTGCGACCAAAACAAACTGCAACCAACCACGATTTTTGAGGAAAAAATAACCAAACCCAAGATTACAAATCATCGTTTTTTCAAGAAAAACGGTAAAAACCAGAGAGGAATCCCACGCATGTTGCGAATTATAAAAACCCAAAAAGTAGCTGGCATGGAATCCGAAACACGGATCAGCATACAAATCATCTTTTTTAAGGAATAAACGGTAAAACCCTTTAGAAACTAGAGAGCCCTCCCGTACAACAAAAACCCTGACTAAGGTAAACAAGAACTGACTCTTAATTTTTGAGTAGGAAATTATAAAACCCCAACAAGTAATTTTTTTTGGAAAAAATTACAAAAATCAACACGATATTTTTAAAAGGACAAAAATATTAAAACCCATAAGCCGATTTTTTATATAAGGGAAAAATATTTAAAACCCATAGAAACTGATTTTTTTTTTTAAAGGGGAAAAAATTATTAAAAAATCCACTAAATTTCTGATTAGGGTTTTTCAGAAACCCTAGGTGACAAAAAACTAAGAGGCCGCCACAATTTTATCAGAAAACCGTGAAAATCAAGGTTTAGCCGTCAGCAAAAAGATCATGCAGGCGTCGCTGGTAATACAGAAACACGTCTTCAAACTGATACAAAAACATATCCAAAAAGGACAATGAAAAATGCGACTGGAGACTTGCCAAAAGTCGTGTCAACACAATCTTCCTTTCTTACAGAGTCGAGTGCCAGGAAACAAGCAAGAAACGCGTCCAATCAGGAGCCAAAAAATGCAGCTTCAGTCTTAAAAAAAAAATGCGACTACGAGCAGACGCGAATGAAGAAGGCGCCAAACTCAAACATGAAATACAAAAGAAGATGCAGACGAAAAAGGTTTGAAAACGCAAGCAGAGAGAACTCTTGTTGGCGCCCTAGAAATGCACAAAAACGCATCCCAACTGAGCTCAAATCGCATCCAAATCGTGCCCAGCAAAGGTCGCATGCAGGTTAGGAAAAAAACGCGAGAAAAAACGTGAAAAACACATCCTCCTAAAGTTGCGCGCAAAAGAAATGACAAAACGCCGCCAGGAGAGAAGTAAAGTCACGCCCAGATGAAGAATAATTGTGGCCAAAACGCATTGATACAGGAGGAAATCGCGAAAAATGAGCTGCAAAAATAACCAGGCCTGTTCAAGCTTGAAAAATAGTCGTGCTAGGAGATAGGTCGTGAAGAATCACGAACATAAGCCAAAGATCTCTCGCTAAAAAAATCGGGTTGCAGAGAGCCACGAAAAAAACACCCAATTTCGAGCACGACCTTCAGGAATGAACTGGCTGATTGCATCTATTAACAAAGGAAATCATTACAATATATAGAGAAGGTAGATCACTGTAGACATTTAAGATGTCTAGCTACTTCACCTACTAACTACTGTAGCAACAATAGTATTGACCATTAATAATAGAGAATATAATATTCTAACAAGAATTGGGAGGAGTACTAGAACTAAGTAGTAAAAGGAGTACCTAGTAAAGTGGAAAGGCAAACTAGTGGAAGATTCATCATGGATTCCTTAGGTTGAGGTGGACCACTTTGGTTTTCCTCTAGCCCTTGGAAAATGAGGGACTCACTTTTCTTCCAACCTCGGGTGTTTGATGCAGGAGCATCCCTAGTTGTAAAGCAAATCCTGTATCAACTAAAAACATTTCTTTTCATACAGTTTAGTCTGTAGCCATCTTAACAATTTCTTTTGCATTCTACCACATTATCATTTCTCAGCTCACAAAGTAGGATATAGATTCTACACAAGACCATCTTCAACATATCCAAATTTTAGGTGATTTGCACTTGTTTGTAGGAAGTTATCGCTCTCAAAATTTCATTGTAATTCTCAGATAGAGCATTCAGGGCCTATTTGGTCCAGATTGGTTGTGTGGAGCTTAAGGAAACATCATTCAAGGAATTTTAGGTCCAAGGGGAACTTTCTTGGAGATCCGTAATACATTCCATTTCCCCGATGGGTATCTTTTCATGGTCTTGGCGGACCTACACATTTGATCTTGCATCGAGTTTGTAAACACTTGAGGCCGACACAAACCATAATTGAAGCTAGAGATTCATATTTAAGATCATTTGTAATCCTTTGGAAGTCAGTCAGATAGTTATTTCACAAGTTCTAAGTTAACAGTAGATAGGTAGTAGACCAGAAGGTCATAATAAGGCCTTGTGCCAATTGTAATATCTTGTAATGCCCTTTGCGGCAGGCGTGTGAGCCCTAATCATTCTACATATATGGCACATGATGCATGTAAGATTGTAAGTTATTGAATCGATGATAATTCATGTTTGCTGAGCATTCCTTGTGTTAGTTCCGCTATGTTGAACTCTAGGCTGCATGGTTAGACAGTCCTTTCTGGATCCTCCATCTGTGACTGCACTAGTATTAAATACTCTAATTGATTGATATATTCCAAAGTAGAGTTGATAGATCGAACATTCTCCTAGAATTGTCTAACCTAAATTATTCAAGCTAGGCCAATCCATTGCAAATATTATTACATCTTGCATTGGCCCTATTGCAATGATAGATGGTGTTGTTGGTCCTTCAAGCTTGAGCCTAGATAAAAGCATGTGGTTTCAACAATTTCCTAGTCTTATCTTCACCAACTAGATGCTCGATAGAGAGATTCTCCTTTAAAACAATATGTACCTATACTTGGTTTTGATGATTTAGGGTTAAACTGCATTAGGGATACCACTCTTATTTATTAACCTTTTTCAAGTGCTTAGAGATTATGTTTCATAACCTCTAGGCTTCTTTACTTGTGGTATTTTGCTATTGTAAATGAATCTATTTTTCAGCTCCATTGACCTATTATTGGCAAATTGAGGGTATTAAATAAATTTCATTCATGTATTCTTTTGAAGTCTTCCGAAGAGGACTAAGAGTCGTCTCTTACCCCAGCCTCTGGATTTTCCACTGCCTTGTATTATCCAGTACTTATCAATAATAAGACCATAGAAAACTTTGTGAAAGCCAAAGGAATTTAATTATGGGACAATATGCTTTACGAACCAACAATTTAAACTTGCATGAACATTCCTCCAGTCAATAAAATGAGAAGACTAAATTTATAGTTCATTGTTTGAATAATTAAATTGATATTTAATTTTATGTAAGTTACTTTGATTGCTTTCAAGGTAAAGGCAGGATATAATCTAGAAAAGATTAACAATTTCTAGTTGATTTTCTTTGAAGTTTGTCCCTATTTCTACTTGCTTGTAGTTTTTGCAATTATGTCTGTTTGGCTTCAAAATGCATATGCATATAGATGTTTAGCCTTTTTAGTTTTGCTAATCATGCAACTTATCAATTTTATGTTTGCAGATATTGACTATGATATCTACAATTGATGATCTTAATTATCCAGAAAAGACAGAGACATACTATATTGTTAATGCTCCATATGTCTTTTCTGCCTGTTGGAAGGTATTCTCATCCCCTGCTTGTAGATAATCTGAAACAACTAGCTGCATGTATATGTTGAGAAAATTTGGGAGTATCATATCCTTTCAAAAGTTTTATATTTTATAATATATGGCATGTTGAAACAATTATATCCATCAGCACAGATACAAGTATAATCATGAGCTATGTGAAATAATCTTAGTGAGCTACCTGATTGATACATTATGTCTCCTATTTGTTTTAGAAATCAATCTAATATCTTTATACAAACAAACCTGATAATTATCCAGAAAAGACAGAGACATACTATATCGTTAACACGCTATGTCTTTTCTGTCTGTTGGAAGGTATTCTCATCACTTGCTTGTAGGATAATCTGAAACAACTGCCTCTATGTATAGGTTGAGAAATTTAGGAGCATCTTATCACTTCAAAAGTTATATATTTTATAATAATTGGCATGTTGAATCAGTTATATCCATCACTATGGATACAATTATAATTAGGAGCTATATGAATGATCTCAGTGAGCTAACTGATTGATACATAATGCCTCCTATTTGTTTGTAGAAATGAATCTAATATCTCTACACAAACAAACATGGTAATTACATCAATGAACAATAGAATTACAAAGATATCTTGCCATATAAAAACTAGGGCAACATATGACCCTGTGCCTTTAGAGTCAAGAACTGACATTTAATGGAAATGAACAAGTCTGGTTTGAACAAAGATAACCAAATCCTGCTTTGATATACTCTATTCCCATAAGTTGAGATGGAAAAGAGAAGTTTCTTTGTATATATCCCTCCAAAAGAAATAAATGGCAGACAATTATATTGCATCGCCATAAGGTTTTGTGACTATTCCTTACTATCACAGTGTTTCCTAAAAGAGGGGAGTGGGGTAGTGAGTAAATAGACTAATAGTTGAATTCCACCCATACTGAAGCCCAAAAGGTCCTGGCATGCGTACACAGAGGTCATCTAAATGATACTTCTCCCCCACAGAATACATAAAAAAATTGACATGTAATATCTCAAAATTTTGAATTTTGATGATATGTATAGTTTGTTATTAGCAGTGTCACCCCAAGTTTCTGGGACGGGGACAGCGGAATGAGTCCCCAAGTTTCCGAATTTTCAGGCCAAATTTAGGGACGGCAGGGGGCGACTATATAAAATATAGAAAAATTTAAAATATATAGGGAAACATTAAATATTCATATGAAAACAAGGATAAAGCATGGATATATACATTATAGAAACTTAGCTTATAACATTTTTGTTAAGAATTCATTGCCAATATAGTTTTTTTTTCAATTATGATATGAAAATCAAAATAAAAAGAACACGGTACATTGCTGCCGTTCCCCTGGCAGTTTCTGGGATGGGGATGGCAGGGTTTAGACCCGGGGACGCGTCCCCGGGTAACGCTGGTTATTAGTTGGCATGTTTATTTTGAAAACTTGGCAAATGTGTATCATTTGCACACTGTGATGAATTGGTGTGACATGTGGCATATATAGATAGATACTGATGTCTATTAGATAATTTGGGTTATATATGTTGTGTGTGCCTGCACTTCATGAAGTTAATCCTATGTACAACATGGCTTACTATGATGTTGATGTTGACATCAGTATACATTGAGGTTTGGTCTGAAAGCCTTCATGTGGTAATACCATTTTAGGTTTGTGCTTTTGGAGGGGATGCTTGTCAAGAGCATGGCTTAATCTGGTCAATATTGGCATTTGTAGATGCTAGGGTTCATTTTTTATGCAATAAGCATTCCTGTTTTTTCATAAGAGAGTTTAAATCCAATGTAAGCTACTTGCTTTAAGAGGTCCAATGAGATTCCAAACACAAGATCCGAGATCTAGGTGAGATATACAAGTTACAAAAGTTGCAAGCAAATAGAGAAATGATTTAGAATTCAAATAACAACTATCTCAATAATGAGGATGAAAAGATAGATGGATTGATTACAAAACAAAAGAAATGAACTACAATATACAGACTCTGGGGTTGTCAAATTTTTTAATGAGGAGCTGAGTTTGCCACAATGAACTGGTGGATTGACTCAACATGTAGGAGTAGTGGTGTCAAGTGAACCACATGATGGCTATGTGAACCCAATTTGATGATGTGTGCTTGTTATTTCTTGATTTACCTAAGTAAATAAAATAAACCATCCAAGTAAACTGAATATAAGATGCAATATATAATTACACCAACACCTCCCCTTAGTGCAAATTAGTGAAATGAGAAATGGGTCCCAGCCAAATAAACCACATGATTTACAAATGTACAATTATAAGCCCCCTAAAGATAGGGAATGAAGAAACCCCCAAAAGAGAGAAAATAAGAAATGTGTGCTGAACAACATTCCTTTCTTTAGGAAGGAGACCCATAGGCAAATGTGATTGCTTTTTTCAATTTTTTGATTTGATATTTTATTTTAATTATTAATTTCAAAAGGCTTTGTGATTTAAAAAAAAAGAAATTGTAGGAAAAAGAAAACATATCGACATGCTTACATAGAAGGAGAATATACCAAGATGCCAAGGAATATTTTGTGTAGCCAAGGGCTTACATTTTTCTTTGCCTCTGGTTCACCTTGCTTCAAATTCCACAAATTTATAGGTCAAGTCATAGGTTTTGATGCCTTTTGGATGCAATGGTGCAGTTTGTTCCGAGTTAGGAAGCATTGGATGCAGATCTTTCTACCAAACCTTCAATTGAAACTTTTGACCTTTGGAGGACAAGAATAAGCTCCAAATTATCTTCTGGCTCTGATATCATGTAAGATTTAATGTGAATTCAAATGCATGAGCCAAGATCTATAGGTGAGAGGAGACAAGTTACGGAAGTTGCAAGCCAACAAACAAATGGTGCAGAATTGAAATAACAACTACTCCAATATTGGGGTTGAAACGATAGATGGATTGATTACAAAACAAAGGAAATATACTACAATGTGTAGACTCTAGGGTTGGCAATTTAGAATGGTAAGTTTTTTAGAGGATTAAGAGTTAGCCATAGCGAATTGGTGTCTTGACTCAACATGTAGGAGCAGTGTTGTCGAGTGAACTCAACTTGATGACATGTGCTCATTATTTCCTAATTTACCTAGGTAAATAAAGTAAACTACCTAAGTAAACTTAATATTAGGTGCAATATGTTCTTACATCAACACTTGTTAGGCTTGATCCAAGAGAAAATTGTAACTCTTTTTGAGTGTCTGTGATAGGAATAGAAATCAAATATTCCTTTAGGAGTACTCATGGGGAGATAAAATAAATGAGCAAACTATTTAATAAGACAGCTTAACTTGAGATGTTGTGCCTTTCTTGAATGATGTAATTAGGAATAGAGAACATAATTATTTTGATTCCTGGGTTTGTTTGTCCTATACCTTTCTATTGTTAACTGCTGTAACCTCGAGTCCCATTGAACTACATTTGGTCATCTGTGGACATTAATATAATTTCTTTCTTTTTCTTTTTCTTTTTCTTTTTCTTTTTCTTTTTCTTTTTCTTTTTCTTTTTCTTTTCTAGATAAACTTAAACAGCCCTTAATATGTATGGATATACCCACACTTCCAGTCAAAAATAGGCAATAACATCTTGAAGGAACTAGATATCCTAGAGTGAGGAAAATATCATGTTGGGCACTTGCGTATCAAAGTAAGCTTGAAGGTGTCTTGTGAATGCGTAATGGATAGATATATCACTCAATCCAGTGAGGTTTCTACAGCAGGAAATGGGGATGATGCTCCTAGAGAAATAGAGATTGCTAAAGTTATTTCTGGAAACGAAAGGATCCTGAAATGGCGGAGACAAGTGTCATGCATGACAGATATTATTATTTATATAGTCAATTTTATGCTGTGATGCAAAGTTTGCCTTCATGAAATGCAAATATTTCCAAGCATTCTTTGAATTCTAGGCCAGGCATGGACAATAATTTTGTTATCGGTGCAGGAGAGCAATGAAATCACACTATCTTTGCTTCCATTTCAACATTGGGAATGGTCAGGAAGACATGGATCTGCTAGTCTCTTGATAAAAGAAGTTTATGTCGTAAATTTTAGGTTTACTTCACACAGTCCTAGAGCTAATGTAGTAGAATTGCATAATAAAAGGGGCAAGTTGATGATGTATAAGCTTATTATAAAGGTAAAAGACTAAAGGTAGTTTTAGGTTACTGCCAGGTGAAACACAAATTTGGCGCAATATTATCTACATTTTCTTGCAATAGGCACCATGTTTTATGATTGGTTGCCCACCTAGACAGAATGCACACAAAAGAATTGTATTCATTGGTTTGTTCTTTTGAATACTCCTACATGTGTCTCTGAAATTCCTAGCTAATCGCAGGAAGAAATAATTCAATGTACCTATAATAGATTACTTAAATGAATTTTATTAACATGATGAATTTATAGCTAGAGGACTGTAACTGAAGTAAAAAAAATTAAGCACAGTAGATACGAACATGTTCTGAATAAAAGTGAAAACGGAAGCAATGAAGCTTTCTAATGAGTAAAAGCAGCAGTCCAAAATAAACATTTCTAACAAGATAATATGATTGTTTCTTTTACATGGAAGTTCCTCAAAACACAATATGTTGGTACATTTTTTATAGTTCCTAAAAAGTTATTGCTTTTTAAGTTGAGACACTGTACGAAAAGGGTTCAGTTCATGGGTTTGGTCAAAATTTTATTTGGCATTGGGTTCATTTTTGGTTCATTCATACAAAAACATATATCAACACTTAAACATATAGCAGTACTTAAGTTCAAACACTTCACATGGCATCTTATATTATATAATCAACAAAATCACCATAAAAATAAAAAATATTACAGTGTCAATTAGTCAAACTCAAATGTCATGATATATATTAAAATTAAAAAATAATAATTTCAAATGTCAAGAATCAACCATCATTGATAAAAAATTATCATATGGGTCTTCAAAAATATCATCATCACCATCCATATTAGATGATCTAGGTACTGGTAAATTAGAAGAACCACAAACAGTGCTACTGGCATTGGCACTAGCACTAGCACTAGCACTAGCACTCTCATGCTCACTAGTTGTCTCATCTTCAACGTCAAGTGCAACAAAGTGGGAAGTGGAAGCATCCCACTCAATATGCTCTAACTTGAAATCCTACTTCCTTGTAGCTACTTTGTTTGTGTGTAAGGAGCTGCAAGTTTGAATGCACATACACCAAGTCCTTTGCCTTTTTTTGAGTGTAGTTGATTGTGTTTTATTGAGTGGATGAAGGAGTACATGCTCTAATTCCTCTCAGATGCAGATGAACTAGCAACCTATTAAGACAAAATTAGAGAGTTAAGAGTTACAAAATTTAAATTATAAAATTAAAATATAAATAAAAGTTAAAAGATAGAAGAATATTTTTTATAAAAATTACTTGCAATAAAACTTTGATTGAAAGAAGTTGTAGATGTGTGAATGATTGGCCATAGAAGTACCACCAACTATGAGCATCAACCTTATACTTGTCCCGAAGAGCATCAATACTAAAGTCATTGGAGCATGCAAGATCCATGAACTAAACCTTCATTACATCTTGCATGTAAGGTTCAATGAAGTGTACCTTTGATTGACTTCAACATCTTTATATGGGGAAACTCTTGTTGACATAGAAAGGAGTTCAACACTATAATATTGGGATTCAGTGCAAAGGCAAAAAGATGTAGTAGAGTGATCATTTTTTCCATCTCTCTTCAATGATTTTGTGTAGTTGTTTGAAGAAAGTTTCTTTAGGATCTTGCTCTTTTGCATTCATGATGGCTTCCATCTTCTCAATCATTGAGTCAATGCCATCATATTTCTCCCCCAAACAAGGCCTATCCATGTCGGTATAACGGATCATGCTCAATATGGGCTCAATGAAATGATGAGATACTCAACACAATACCACCAAATGTCATTTAGGATCATTTGCTTAACCTTTGCTGCCCTTGTAGTGCTAGATTGCCTCCATATGGACAAATTTGGGCTGATGACCTTGTTAGAAAGTGTCTCATGAATTTTCAAAAGTCATTTCAATACAATTGTGTTGGAGGCAAAACGGATCTCAAAAACCTGTTTGAAAAAAAAATAAAAAAAAATAAAATAAAAACGAACTTGAAAAGTTTACTTAAGTGAAATATATTTAACTTACCTTTAGCTGCGCCAATTTAGAATGTTCTAAATATGCCTTGTTTGATTTTATCTATTTTGGTCCCTATTTTTTGTAGTATAAGGTTAAGGGAGTGGACAACACAAGGTGTCTAAAAATTTGTGTGAATAACACTCAACCAATAATCTAGCCACTCTACAAATTTTGGCATTGTCTATTGTAATTTACACAATATTTTGAGGGCCCACTTCCTCAATGGCTTGACAAAGAATGTTAGCAAAAAATGCACCATCATTCACCTCCCCTTCACAATCCATTTCTCTAAAAAACATTGCCTCTTTAGGGGACATTGTAATAACATTGATCAATGACCAATTTCTTGCATCTTTCTATCAATCGGAAACAATGGACACCCTTGCTTTGGCCCATAGATTCCTTATGGGCTTCAACAACTCCTCTACAAACTTTACCTCTTTTTCCAATAAGGTGCTACACACCTTCTCAAAAGCTGGGCCCTTGTACCCTTTTGGAGCCTCATTAATTGCTTTCACCATTTGTTGCCAATATGGTGAGCAAATAACATTGAATGCCAATCCATTTGCATAGAGACATCTCAGTATGTGTTGATCGATAATCTTTGAAGACTCGTTTTGAAATGCCATTTCCAACGATCCATTTGATCTCTTATGTGTATAGCCCACATATTCTTCAGGTGTGGAAAAATATGGGTGGCTCTTTGTAGGTTGAAGATTAGAAGGTGCTGGAGAGGGATTCATCCCTCAAGATCCTTTCTATAACAAAGGATGATTTGATTTGCGACCTACCGCTTGATCTGCTTTTTCTTGCTCATTAATTTATGCGAAGACTTGTGATTCTAGAATGGCTTTACCATCTTTGCTTGGGAAAAATTTGATGCCTAGTCCAGGGATGTTGCACAAATGGCCTTTCACTCGTTTGTATGAATTCGAATATCTAACATCACATTCACTACAAATCCAAACATAACTACCACTTGGGAGCTACTATACCATTTCAACATATTTCTGAAGGGGAGAGTTTGGGTCTGTTTTGAAGCAGGGTTAGCTCACGGAGCTAAAATTGGATGCCATTGTAATATCTATGATAACAAGTTCAAGAAATAACACATTCAAAGAACTTAAACAAATGAAAAAAAAATATACAACCTAATTCATTTAAAAAATTAAGCATGTATTATAGATTCCCAGAAGAATGAATTCAAAACAAAAACTTCAAAAGAAAATAAGAGAGTTCATTTCTAAACAAAAGATGTAGAAAAAATCCAAAAACTTGAAAAAACCCACCTCTTTTGTAGAAATTTTTGTATATGATCTCCTTGGCAACAAATGAACTCTTGTAAATGCCAAGCAAGAAAAAAAGTTCAGCAAGGATGAATAATATTTTTGTTTTTCATGCACAATATGAGAAATGAGTTTGTTTTTGTCTTTTAGATGTCTTCTATACCATGTTTTAGGGTTTTGGGGGGTGAATTTCACTTTTTGTGCCAAATGAGAAGTTAAAAACATAAAAAGTAGCCAAATTCGTTGCTTGGGCATGGGCACCCACCAAATTCACTGCAAATACACCTAGGTTCGTCTTGGATGAACTTGCAGGTGCTTGATGGGACCTCAAGCAGCCCCAACTATGGATCTAACCCAAGCCTGTATATGGGCCGAACCATACTCAAACTGGGGGCTAGAGTTTGTTGACTAGTAACATAGCTCTCAAGGAGGTAAAGCGAAGATATATGGGTGGCAATGGGGGAAATAACAAAGTTTTGTTCAATTGTGCATTCTCCAAATATTTCTCAATGCCATTGATAGCTCAGAAAAATAGAGTTGTTGAATAGCAAGAAAGAATCAACTGCTAGGAAAACATGATGTAAGCAAATCGATCAAGCCATTTTTAAATTTGGGATTCCTTGATTCATTTACAAATAACAATATAAGATAAAAAAATGGGTACGCCAGAAATTGTTGTATTTAGTTCCATTTAAAATCCCTTTTTTTTTCAGTTTAACAATATGATTCTTTTTTCTTTTGCTTTGGTTTGCCCTGGGTACGCCTAGGGTTTGGACCTGAGCTTGTACAGGTTCCAGTATGAACCCTACCTAGGGAAAACTCGGATTGGGATCCATACCTGGACATTCAGTATGGCTACTTTCAACCATAGAACTGGGAGTACCCAGTAACAACAGTTTAAATAAACAAAATTCCAACGGGTACAATAAAAAGATATGGTTCTAGTACAAAACCATACACATACACATACACAATGTGAATAAAAACATCCTTCTATGGTAAGATGTGGTTATGGCATCTCACCTTAAATAAATGCCTTTTTAGTAAGTGCACACATGTGTATCAACATAAAGCAGCAGTCCAAAATGAACATTTCTAACAAGTAAATATGATTGTTGCTTTTATGTGGAAGCAACTCCAAACACTATAAGTTGGTGCATATTTATGTGGTTCCTAGAAAGGTATTTGCTTTTTATGGCAAGGCACAATAACATTCTCTTATGAAAGAAAGATGTTTTTATTCACATTGTATGTGTTCATGATTTTGTACTTGTACTATATCTTTTTTTATTGTACCTGCTGTGGAATTAGTTCATTTTAACTAGCTTTACATTTCCTATCTATATTTATTATTTATTTCTTGTAGCTTAGCACTCTTGCATCCTAGTAAATAGAATGAGCTAAAAGATTATTGCATTCTTCAAACTAAGATATATAATAAACTAAGTAGTCGGGTTCACCTCCTATCGGGCCAGATCCGGGTTTGGTTTGCACTGATTCGAGTCTCAGTTTGGTTCCTATATGGGTTCCGGTAGGGTTTCTACATAGTGGGGCCCAGTTTGGCTGGGGTGAACCCAGGACGAATCCGGGTGCACCTAGGACACACCTGAATGCACAGAAAAGGGTTTCTCACTTTTTTCATTTTTTTTTTAATTTTTATTTATTTTATTCACATGCTTATTCATTTGGTTTTTTGTCTCCATTGCCTTGTGAAAGAAGCACATGAAAAATGAGTCTCTATTGTCTTGTGGAAGCAAAATCCCAAGGCGAACTAATTAGGCATTTTCAAAATGAAATTCTACTTAATCTATTTCATATTGTCAAAGTTGATTTTAATAAAAAGATCATTTTTATCAGATTCTATTGCCCCTTATATGCCTTCTTATTTGTAAGGCTATCCTAAATAAATCTGCCCTTTATAAAACCACTTTATGCTCTTTAAGATTATTTGTGTTATCAACAACTTGATAATTCTAGAAGAGGCTTTGGTTAGAATCTTAAAAGAAAAATTTAAGAGGGTAATTGTAATTCAACCACCTCCTCTCCACTTATGGAGCCTTGTGAAATGATTTATTTAGTCTTGCATTGACTAAGGTCATTTAGGACAAGATTTGAGAATCCAATTAAGGTCTTTCAAACCAAGTAGCTTGGCAAAATCACACAACCAAGTAGTGTTGAACTCAATATTATTATTTTAATACTGAACTTGAAGTTTGAACGATGAATATTTATCATGCATGTTTTAAATGACATTCAAGTTTATGGTGGTTTTGTTGTTTATATGATGCTATGTGATATTCTTATCCTAATCATTATATTTATTAATGATTTTTACATGTTTTTTGTATGAATGAACCCAAACCCCAATTTTTTTTTTTTAGCCAAACCCCTGAACCCGAACCTGAACCAGTACCAAAACCGACAACTTAGATAATAAAGCCAATGAGAAGTGATGAAAAGGGACTTTTACATCTCATTGTCATCTTTGATAACCAAAATGAATCCCAACACAATATGATCTATGGATATGTGCTAAAAAAATTAGGCTTCTACTCTTAAGTTATCAAGTTGCTCACAAATGCTACTTACACAACCATATAAATTGTTAAAAGACAAGATTAAGGTTTATATCATCTGTATGTGAATCTTGTACATTTTTGTCCTGTTGAATACACCTCACAATACATCTGACTAAGGCTTCAAATGTGAGACCATTTAATTTAGGTGAAACATACCCAATTGGAGAGCAGACATTTTCAAGGTTCCAGGTAGTGCTAGTATTCTTTCCAGCTTGGTTTGAATGCATGAACAATAGATTTTCAAGGCTTTCTCTAAATATTCAAACCCACAATGAAGAACTTTGGTATTACCTTATCAGCTAATAAACTATTAATAGAATTTTGACTTCTATTGACCTATCTTGGTCACTCATGGACACTGATATGACGTTTATGAGTTTTTCTTCCTTGATATCCTCTGTTAAAGAATTGTGCAGTCCTGGGATCTCCACTCCATTTTTAATGTTGGTCATTCTAACCTGAACATGGAGAACCTGCTTGGCTTTGGTTTCTAACAACCCTTATGGAATTATTACATTTTTTAAGTGTTGACACAAGATATTGTTAGAATTTTGCATAAACAAGAATTCTACCTAGGATCTAATGCCCATGAGCTAATCACAATGTCAGGAAATGAATAAAGAATTTCTATATTCAATATTATGGAGCATTAATTACAAAGCATAACATACAAATATATATACCTCTTGGATCGAAGGGATAACATGTCCAAGAGGTATGAGTTTCAGTGTCAATCAATCATTCCCAATTAGGAGGTGAGTTAATTCAATTCAACTAAGACAAAGGCAGTCTTGACTAAATAGAGATGGCACCTAACGAACATTAATCAAGGATTGCTGAGGCAATGGTGGCACCTGTGTACCTTAAGTCAAGGCGAACACATCATTATTAGCTACCTAGGTGAGAGTAATAAAATATTCCTGTAATTGTAAGTAAACTTAATAACTAGGTGCAATATTATACTTAGGATGAAAATTATCCTAGGTGAACTATAATATTTACACCAACAGCCCCCCTTGCTTTAGTGTAACTTAGGAGGAAACAAGAATGGGCAATGAGGCCATGGTAGGTACCCATCTACAATGATATCTCCCCAAGAAGGAGATACAAATCCCCTAGAAGAGAAAGAAATGTGAAGAGAGAGACTAGGTAGCCCCCCTTTAGATGTGATGCCCTTTTGTGCCAATGGTGGATGCTCAACTTTGAATACTAAAGAGAATCCATGCTTATTGAACAATATTTCTTCCCTTAGGAAGAAAGAAACCCATAGGTGAATGCAAAAGATCTTCCCAGTCTAGAAAGGAATATGTGGGAAGAAAACACAAAATGTATGTTTTTGGAATCTATACAATGGCCGCCATGTTAATGTTTAGTGGTGCCATGATTAGATTAGGAGTCCCATGCCTAACTAAAGAGGATGATTGCCTAAAACCATGTCGATACAAATGTACAATGGGTGCCAATGAAATAGTGTATAGATGTGGAATCTCATTGCATGCCATGTGGTTACAATGCTCATCCCATGAGATGTCTTGCTGTGAAGAATCACTAGAAATCCTCAGTGAAGCAACTCTGAACTTTGTACAAGCAACAAATGGAGGTGGAATCTCAAAGCATGTCATGTGACTACATTGCACATCCCATAAAATGTCTTGCTGTGAAGAATTAGTGGAAGCTCTTGGTGAAGTGACTCCGAACACTTTAATGTCAATTGGAGGAGGTGGTGGAATCATAATGCATGTAACGTGACTACACTATTCATTCCACAAGGTTTCCACAATAGATGCTACAATAGGGAGATTGGGCATCAAGAGGAGAATTGTTTAGTGTTTTGATGTGCTCTATGTGTTTTAGGATGTCCTCAAAAACTATAAGATATATTCGTCTGTAGATCATGCCGTTGTAGTTTAACTAAGCACATTTTTGTTCATGGCCATTTGGCTTAGGAATAAGTCAATTGAGATATGGTAGTAGATCCTGCTCAAGGTAATGATTCTTTGTCCTTTATTTCCACAACGAGTAGTTTAAATTTAAATTGACAGTGGAATGGTGGAATGTAATACCAAAAAACATGTTTCCAACCCCCTAGAATGGAACTTTAACATAGTTCATTATTACAATATACCATTTTTTTTCCATAACCCTCTCAAACAGATACAAGGTTTGGCACTTTATCATCACTGCATGTTTACAATGTATGATTACATAGAGAACCCCCCAAACAAGTAGAAGATGACACTTAATAGTTAATAATCAATGCGAATTTTACAAGTATATTTAGAGGTGAACAAAGTCCTAAGAAATCTGTTTCAAACATGCAAAAATGACACATATGTAGGAACAAAATTACACCAGATAGAAGAATGCAAAACCATCTTTCCAACACCTAAAGTTATGCCTTTTTTTTCATAAACAGGTTCCCAAGAGGTAGGCAGAAGAAGCTCTGAGGGGCTGTGCACATGACTTGGGGGCAAAAAATCTTCTTATTCCCACATGACTAAGGGCTACTTCTTTAGTACCTGTAAAAAAGCTTTTCACACAATTTAAATAGAAGTCTTAAAGGAAGGGTCTACTCTAAAAGTCTCTTTTTAAAAGAAACTAAGTGTGCTAATTTAAAAACATAAAAAAATCATTGCCATTTCACTTCATGTGG
>VDFB02052017.1:337290-403709 GCA_007258455.2 Sequoia sempervirens | reverse complement strand
GGCTGAGGTTGTAGCCATGGCTGAGGAGGAGGCTAGGGCACGAGGAGACATAGCTACTGGTGGTGAGAGTGGTATGGGGACTCAGACACAGGCAGAGACTATGGCTGCAACTGCAACATCATCCAGGACCTTTAGACGCCTTCGTAGGAAGGATGCTGGCTCCACTATGCCATAGGCATAGCCATAGACTTATAGCTATTGTTTTACTTTTGATATTTCATATTTGTATGGAACATTTGATGTCATGGATTTCATATTCCATGAGTTTTGTATACATTTGACTAATTTTATATATCTAAGTATGCTATTTCCTTTCAACAAAGACAACTACAATTTGTGTGTACTTTATACTCTGTGTGATCGCTAGATACTTGTGCATGTGGTCAAATTTGCTTTTATTTGTGTTGTATTCAATAAAAGGTGTTTGAAACAAGTTTTAAAACCTTAAAAATCTCCAAATTTCTAGGGTTTTTTCAACTTTTTTTCATTTTGCCAAGTCTACGCCGCGTCCGAGTCCCGAGTCGCTAAGTCGCCCTCGCCGAGTCCGAGTCTCATTACTATGGTAGAGACCAAACAAAGGAGATGAGTGCAAAAAACCATGTTTATCATCAATGCTGCCATTAATATCAAACCAACAAGTCTTCAAATTAGGCCAACTACCCTATCATAAAGGGTTATTGACAAGAACAACCAAATTCTTTGGAATTTGAGTCACCGTACAATGTCAAATGCCTTTCGAAATCAACAAATTGGCAATATATTGTAGGCTTATGAACCCTTGCTTCTTTAATTCTAACTCCCCCTTGCTTCTTTAATTCTAACTCCGCCTAAAGATATCATCTATTGTTAGATGACTCTGCCTAAACCATGTGTGTCCCCTTGCTTGAAGTTTGTTGGAATCAATAAGTTGGGAAAAAAAATCATCTAACAGTGTAGCAAATAAATTGCTCAAGGTATATGCCCAACTGTGCTATTTCTATAATTATTTGGATCTTTTTGGTTTCTTCATTTAAAGGGTAGATGATATCAAATAATCATGAAGGCAGGAATCCATGCAAAGTAATTAATTGAAGAGATCAGAAATAGGAGTTGTTAGGAGAGCTGAACTCTAATTGAGGAATTCAACTCTTAAGTTCTCTGTGACTACTGATTTACCTATTTTGAGTTTGTAGATAGCCTGTAACACTGTATGACTGATGAAGAAACACTTACCCTGCAACTCATTTCCCACTGAAATTGAAACTTGTTTTGGCATTTAGTGGAGAGAGGATGCACAATTAAAATAATTACCTCTGTCAGATATAGCATATGAAAATAAGCTTGGTAGGAAACTGTGCCAAAAAAACTAAGCATTGAACCTCCACCTTAAGCTAATTTGTGACATTCACTTTGGATATTAAAAGAGACAGAAAAGTACAACCTCCACAGATGGCTTCACTAGCACCTCTCTTCCTAGGCTACTGCATTCATAACACTATCAATCTCTAGACTTGGGAAAATTCCATGGATAATGAATTTATAGACGAAATTCCATGGATAATGAGTTTATAGACAACTATTGTGCTACCACAGCAATAAATGATGTTTCTTTCACACTCAGGGTTCAGTTTTTGCTTCAACAACATACCGTCCTAAATTTTAGCTTTTTTTGCATCCTCACCTATGTCACAAGGTTCGAGTTCATGTTTGTGTTCAGCACCAATAAAATTTGAATAAAGTTCAGCAATGGGGAAAAATTCAATTAAAATTTCATGATTAAATTTACCTTATATAAATTTGTTTTTTTTAATGTAAGTAATAAATTTAAAATATTAACCCAGTATTGCACCAAGACGTCCAATCTTTGTGACATCAAAATCTTGGTCATTGTGAATGTATGCTACTTTGACATTACACATATCTATCCTAAACTGTGTTTTGTGTCTATATTTTACTTCTACTTTATATGAGTCAGTACTTTGACTAAATTTTAAAGTTTGGTTTAATGGCAAAGCTTTTTAATGTGACTTGGGTTTGTATCTTGAATCTTTGACAATGCATAATTCATGCCCATTTGACTCTACTGTTAATGAGGAATGGTTTCTCTTTTATCAATTATGGTGTCACCAGATGTTTGTTACTCTCAGATGGCTTTCTGTTGGCCTTCCTAGCTACAAATTTGTTCATATTTGTTTCCATTGGGTTTTCTTGGATGCTCTCAAAACCATAAAAGCATAAATCTGCAAAAAATCCCGATTAATCGCGATTTTTTAAAAATCTGCAGGCTGGACGATTTTCTCCCCAATTTTTTGAAAAAATTGTTGACCTTTTGGTTAAACATTTTTTCTTGTTTCAAACTGCAAAATCGCCAAAAAAACACATTTAAAACCTGCAAAAAGATGCGAATAAAATCACACTGATTTTTGCATGAAAAAAAACCATGAGACCATAGCTTGTTGCTTACTATTATGCTTTGATAGATTTTTTCCAAGCATCCATAGCTTGTTCAAAAGCACCTGTTTTAGGCTTTCAGCCATCGCAGCAAGGCAGTGAACTGTTTGATAAAATGCTTTGGTAGACATGTATGAAAAGTGTGGTAGCATAGACAAGGCAGTGAACTGTTTGAAAAACTGCCTCAAAGAAATGTGGTCTCATGGCATTCCATGAGACCACATAATGCCATGAGACCACATTTCTTTGAGGCAGTTTTTCAAACAGTTCACTGCCTTGTCTATGCTATTGCTTACTATTATGCTTTGATAGATTTTTTCCAAGCATCCATAGCTTGTTCAAAAGCACCTGTTTTAGGCTTTTAGCCATAGCAGCAAGGCAGTGAACTGTTTGAAAAAATGTCTCAAAGAAATATGGTCTCATGGTGATGGAATGCCATGACACGCAAATTGCTAACAACATAGTTTGAGATGGAATCACCTAGGGAATTTTGGAAACTTCTCCCACTTCTCTTCACACCCATATAACCAACGAAAATCTATTTTCTATAATTCATGGATTGAACTCTATATTTTATTTGCTCTCAATGTCTGTATGCTATGGAAATGCCATTAAATTTTTTAAAAAAGTAAACTCTGACTGTTTTTCTTCAATTTTTTGCGTTCTTTTGTAAATCCAGTTTTTTGCCGGTTTTTTCAAAAAATCCTGAACTTTTGGTTTGCTGATTTTTTCCCCAAACGATTAATGCTGCTATGCCGGTCAAAACAATTCCCTCTGAGGTACAGTCCTTGATAATTCCTACATTATATTTTTCTTCTCTCAAGTCTTGTACAGTTATTTTTAAGAGGATGGTTAGTTGCTTTCTTTCTAAGTTGTGGTTCCTTAAACTAATGGAAAGCTGATTAGCTAGTTTATTGCTAAGTGATTTCTAGATTCGATTGTGTGCAAATCCAGAAATCACTTAGCAATAAACATTATGGATTTTGGAAACTTGATATCACTAATTGATTAGCTAGTTGTTCTATGCCTTCAATTTTTATGGCCAGTGTTATGGATTTTTATATTGTCTGTGATTTTGAATAGTTCTCTATTAGAGGTTTTAGGCCACCTATGAGCTTAAGTATTTGGTAAATCATGCTAATATTGTGATTAGATTTTTATTTGGATGATATATTCTTTTAAGTTTCCTACTTCTTGAATTTTTCTCAGTGACAAAATGATTTTTTTATCCTTCTGGGATGCAAACCTATTTATTGTAGTTGTTTTGAGGTCTTACTAAGTTTTGGAGGGTTTCAGAGTTTGTTCTGAGAGTGCAGTCTCTATGATTAAACTTTCTTTTGATATTAATAATAATTTGGAATGCAGTGTTGTTAGTAGCATTTTACCATCTATCCACTCACATCATACAACAAGACAAGAGGTTTACTAGGCCCATCTGAATCTAAATTGTCACTTGACCATCTGTTCCACCATAGTTATAAAAAGGCTCTTTATCATGCCTTTCATTCAGTGGCGAGGTACAGACAGTTCAGCTTCCTTTATAGACTGAATTATATGCAATAGTTTGTCCTCAAAGATTTTCTATGCATAGGAGGTATTGCAATTCTTTATTTTGGAAAAAGTGTAATTAAGAGTACAGAAATCGTGTTCTACAGCTTGGGAGGGAAATTACAATCCTTGTACTCTCTCAAGGTGGGGACTGAAATACAGCCATCACCAAACCTATCATGGCAATCCTCAATAGGCACAATTTGGCTAATTCATTGCTTTATCAAAACCAGACATCATGAATAATCAACATTCCCTCTCAAAATACAGGCCAATCCAAAAATAGGTGATAATCAACACTCCTTACAAAAGGGATTTAATGCTTGGACAAGATTAAACAAAACCAACCCACAGAGGTAGCTACCAATATTCCATCCAAAGTGTATATAAACACAAGCTTAATGAGCTCTAAGGGCATTTATGTTGCCAACATTCCGTTTGATCAACAAGAAACAGGGCACCAGCAAACTAAAGAAAGAAAATGATAAATAAAGTTTCCTTTTGAACCCTCAATCTGAGGACTGAAATACAGCCATCACCAAACCTATTGTGGTGATCATCAATAGGCACCATTTGACAATCTACATCAACCTACTTCCAGATTTACACTCATTAATTCATGGCTAGAGGTCACTCTTGCATATCTTTCTAGAATATGTAACATCATAAAAAATCAAACACAGGATGTTTCTACAGTCAATTATAGTGAATTCATCATAAAAAAAAAATTAACGACATTCCCTCCAAAAAATATAGACCAAACCAAAATGGGTGATAACCAACATTCCTTAGGAAAAGGATTTAATCTTAGGACAGGATTAAACAAAACCCTACCCACAAAGGTAGCTGACAATGTTCCATCCAAGGGATACTTGAATAAAACCACACTTAATGGGCTTATGCATATGGGTATGTTGCCAACATTCTCTTCAAACAACAAGAAGCAGGGCTTACAAAAAAAAAATCTATACAACATTATATGGCCAGGCATCCAAAGCTTTAAAAT
Source organism: Sequoia sempervirens (assembly GCA_007258455.2). NCBI lineage: Eukaryota > Viridiplantae > Streptophyta > Pinopsida > Cupressales > Cupressaceae > Sequoia > Sequoia sempervirens. The sequence continues at coordinate 398,725 of VDFB02052017.1, read as the reverse complement.
GCATCCTTTCATGAAGAAAATTGGCATAACATTGATTATGGAAAAAAAATTGCTTAAAAAGAGAAAAATTGCATGGATAGTGCCTCATCTGTATGGCAGCAAAGACAAACCAATCAGACAAGTTGCTATAATTGTAAGATAGAATGAGAATGAATATATATGGCTGCAACATAGACAAATAAATATCCAAGCCATTGATTTTCTGTTATTAGGTGTGCAATGCAAAAGAAAAGAAAAATGAAATAGTAAACCATCATGAAAATAAGCACTAACCAAGAGGTGTATCTATTAAGGAATGAGAAAATCTACTCATCAAGCATTGAAGATAACATTATATCTCTATGAGATTCAATATTCATCCATTCCTCCAACATCAACTTCTGCATCTATCAGCTAGTTCATACTCCACATAATGGTGGTCCACCCTAGTTGTAACTACAAGAACCAAAGATTAAGATGGATTTATTCCAATGCCTTATATTTATTTATTACACTTTCTTAATGATGATTGAAGCTTCCTTCAATGCATTTAAAGATGTACGTGGCATTATCTTTGATTATTGTATGGTTGTCTTCATAAGCCATTACAACAAGTGTGTTAAGCATCTCTCCAATGTCAAAATATTTGATTGAAGCATTGGAATGGAATGTGTTGACTGCTAACTGTTGTGAAGAGGCGTGTTGCACAAATACTTTTTTGAATACAATTGTTGCACCATATTTACAATTATATTGGTCCTTGGCAATTGTAGAGGCTTCTACCCTCTTTATTATGGTAGTGGCTACATCTTGCAAATGAGGTCTTTGAGTTGTGCTAGTAGAAGATTCTTCAGGAAGTGACGAGTTTGCTTTAACAGAAGATGCATCACTCCATGCCACAAACAAAAGATGTAGATGTAAGGCCCGTTGGTACACATTGCCCCATTTGTGAGGTAAATTCAGAGATTCCTTTCTATTTCTCCTCTTCAAAGTAGTATGCTTGGACACATGCCTCATCCAAGTACTTTGATTTTGTTACTTTGTAGTAATCACCCTTCTATGGATATGATGTGCAAACCTCAAAGATAATTAGTGAGAACATCTTCCTTGTTCAGGTCCATGCCCAAAAACACAGTCCGTTGCCTGAATTCTGTGGTATAATCCTGCACACTTTGGCGTAGTGAGCGGATGGCCTACTCGATGTTAAAATAGGTTAACTACCAATCAATCCCTTCAAGAGTTGATACTTATAGGCTCTTCTTGCTTCAAGTCAAGTCCAACCACCCATGGAGGCATTTCTTCTTCCAATCAACTCACCACCTGACTCTCCTTCTCTTGTTCATTCTAGATGACAAGTGGGCCCCACTATTCCCATTACAACATACAAGTAAGTTCAAGCATTTATTCAATAGCAACAACTTCAACAATTTCATTGAAAGCAACTACTACTAGATATGTTGGTAGACCACCTAGTGTTATCTATGAGTATGGATCCTCGACTAAGGCTAGAAGTAGTATAGCTCACCCTAGCTAGCTTCACTTTATGGTTTAGATGGCTAGTTGGGATGGGAACCAATATCACCTACTATAACCTACACTACAGCATGTTGAGTCAATCCGAATCATACCTAGATAATGGATACCAAACAACTTAGATTCACTGAATATTGCTAACGAATGTGAGATATCAATTAGCTTAAGAAGCAAAATTTGTAAACATATTTTACACCAACCAGGCCACTATTCCCCCCTCTCAACAGGTCTTATACAAATCTATTGATTCAAAATCTCCGCCTCTGCTTTGGTAGGCAATGGTGGGGGCCACTGCCAGCAAGAAAGAAATGGGGAACCTAGAAATGCTATCTATTGCATATCTTAATTAACTAGCTCCACCAACCGCACTTGCTATCAAGAGAGATGGATTCTTAAAGCGAGGTGGAGATAGTTGTTCCCTACATGCAATCTCAATTGGTTGGGTTAGCCCCCCAAGGGCCCAACTATGGTAGTTCATCCTCACATCTGAAATGCCAACTAGGATAAATACATAAGTCTTGTCTGTTTATACACATTTATTGGTAGCCATCATTGATCATTAGTATAGGTAAACCTCACTAAGGTAGGTGCATGTTTTCCCAATACACTCAAATAGGGGCAAAAAACCCATTCAATAAGGTGGGCATGCTAGACCAATTTCATCCCATTTGTTGGTGATCTAAGCTATATACCCCAAATCCCTAAGGTCTAATAATCTCCCAAGGTGCCAGGGGTGTCAAACTTGAGAAGATTACAACAAATAGCATCTAGTTTTTAGGGCTTCTTGTGAGTATTTCCTTCTACTGGTTTTGCAACTACTACTCCCTTGTCTTTGTGTTCTTCCCTGCTAATCTACTCCCCTTGTCAAATGGCGATTGAGGCAGATATACCCACAACTAGATGGTGTGTGGAATGTCAAAAAGCCATGTTGCATATCAAAACCCTAACTATGAGTACAACCAAAACCCGCGCAACAAGTGTCCTCTACAAACATTCCTTTGATGCCCAGCATACTTGCACATTGATGATTTGTAGGTTAGAGTATGAGATTGAGTGAAATCGCCAATGAAAACCATCGAAAACGCATCCTAAAGGTGTTGCTTGACAGAAAAGTGGTTTGCAAATCATAAATGAAGTATGGACACCACAATTCCCCTTAGATCCAAGCCAAAATTCATTAAAGACCATTATGGAGTTTCCTTGGATCGACATTTAAGTAGTTGCAAGGGTGGTTGCATGTAAATGGCATTGCAAAGGGAACCATTCGCTCATTTTGACTGTTTGCAGTCAAACAACCTCCATTAGATCATGCAAGAATTGGACCGCCAAGTGGATATGTTCATATCAAGCCTCTGTTCCGTTCACTTGAGTCGTCGTCACCTTTTACCTTAACTTTTACCTTTACCTTTATTTGTCTCTTACATCAGGGCTTAAGATGGGAAGTTAGATGGGGGCAAACACAAGGCAAAGTATAGACCACATGAGCATAATATGGAAAAAATGAGAACAAAATGGTATGCCAACACCATCCTTGAACTACATTATGAGATGGGTTCTCCAACAACTATATGAACCAAGTGCATGGGAGATCCTAAGTTCCAGTAGCAAGGGATATGAGTGAGTTCGGCCAATAAGCATATGCATCAACTATTGGTTAGCCTTATCTATCCATTTATCTATCTACTACATGTGAAGCCTTGCTATCTATAGGGGTATATCTTGATGAATGGCCATCAAACATTGGGTGATACGTGTCTATAGTCAATTCCCCAAAATCTTTCTCAAATATATGCTTGATAAGCTTCACAACATCTTCAACTTCCCCCTTTTTCTATATAAGGGGTACTAAGAGGCTCAACCATTGGGACATATCTTGCTCTAGCAGTAGGCACATCAACTCTATGCCCCTCCTACTATTGGTTATAAACAAGCCTTTGTCCGTGAATTAAAGTTTGTCCAAAAATTAAGACACATAAGAAAGTAGAGGTTAAAGGTCTAAGGGTATGCCAATGCCAATGAAGTCTACACAATCAGCTATGCCATCCAAGGTTACTAGTGGTACTAATCATATTTCTACAAGAGAAAAGAGGAAGACTGTGAGAGGATAGGGCACTTGCAAGTAAATTCAAAGTGCGGCAAATGGTAGTCTTACAATACCAATTTTTTCTTTGCCTATGCCATCTCATTTCATGTGTTACATCACCCTTATTTCAAACAAATGTTCCAAGATGTGATTTTTATCGAACTTCAATTACCCCCTAGACAACATATACTACACACTACCCTACTTGATAAAGAATATTTTAAGGTAAATTTGGTGATAGAGGACATGAGGCAAACTTGGATGAGGGCAAGCTACTCTATTGTCATGGATGAGTGGGCTGATATTAGACATCAGCCACTCATCAACATCATAGTCGCATGTGCAGTTGGCTTTTATTTTCTTAAAGTTATTGACTATTCATGGAAGCAAAAGGATGTAGACTTCCAATTTTAAATCTTGCTAGATGTTATAGAGGAGGTTGGGATCCCAAATGTTGTACAAGTGGGTGTTCATCCATTCAACAATGCATTGAAAGACACAAGGAAGATAAATTGGGTGAAGAAAGAGGTGGTAGATGCTAGAGATATTTGAATGAACCACCACACCTCACTTGCTCTCTTTTGGACTTTTTTGAGAAGGGAATTTCCCAAACCTATGGAAACTAGATATGTCAATTATTTCATTTTCTCTACAATTAATGATTGATTAATCCAAAGTGTGTAGATGGCCTACCGCAAATACTGCTAAAGGAAAATTGGTCAAACAAAAGATCTCTAATGATGATTGGTGGTCCACTATGAGGTATGAGAATTCCAATCCTTGATGATGATTGGTGGTCAAACAAAAGATCATTGAATGATGATTGGTGGTCCACTGTGTGTTGGTCCCCAACAAAAGTGTGTCTCTATTCACAACTTTGATGTTGGATTGATATGTTTGTTGGTTGTCCTTATCCAAACTTGTTATATGACCTTGGATAGATGTGTTAGTTGCTATCCTTGGTTCCATGAGTAGATGTGTTTGTCCCCATCTTTGGATAAAAGTCTAGTATGGTTAGTCCCACTGAAGAAACATAGTGAGGCCAATTCCACTATTGCTTGTCATGATTAGACGCGCATGTCTCTTCTTTCTTTATGTTTTTGATGAAACACTAAATGTGGTCATCAAGTATCAGTAATCCACATATCCCCATTTGGAGAATGATGTAATATGGTGGTTGGGAATATCACATCATTAGGTGTCTTAGTTATGGTTTGTTAGTTTATTTAAGTTTATTTAGACTTTAGAGTGTGCTTATTTCCATGAATATTTGTTATGGTTTGGTTATACACATAATTATTTGTTTTCCCAAATAAGGAGTTGTTTTAGGAAGTTTTTGTTATGAAATAACTTGCACAATAGAAGAATATGATATGAAATATGTTCAAATACTTGATAATAACTGAGAACTTCGAGGGGGCAAACCTCCAAATATCTCTAATGAGAACACACTTCACAACTTGATGATGAAATAAGACTCACAACCTCCTATATATACCTATTTATGCCTAGGTTATCACCTAGGCTGACTTAGACACGCCTATATAAGTCTTAGGCCGACCTAAACAACTAAATAACAATATACTAATGATAATATGACTTAATAGAGAGTTAAGATAGCCACAAGCCGACTATTCATAACTATATACACTATGGAAGTAAGGGCATAACATGCCCCCCGCCTTTAAAAAAGCATTGTCCTCGACACTAAACAATTGTGGTAGTTTCGTCATATAATCTTCATCATCCCATGTGGTAACTTTAACTAGAAAATATTTCCTTATAATGAGGTAACTTGGAATTGTTGATGTCCCTAACTTCTTCAAGCATGTTTGGAAAATTAACTTCAGCTCCAAGATGTGTCTTCCCTTTGCATTAAGCTCTTGATGGTGATGAATGTGTTCTTCCTTTACTTGAACCTTTTGATGTGGCATAGAGGAAGAGGTGAGGAATAGTACATGGTACCCTTGCATTGGTTGAATAGCTTGATTAGGATTCTTCTTCTTATTTCACTTCTTCTTCATTGTCTTTTTTCTTTTTCTTTTGTTGTTTCTTCTTCTTCTTCTACTACTACTACTACTACTACTACTACTACTACTACTACTACTTCTTCTTCTTCTTTTGCTTCTTCTTCTACTTCTTCTTCTACTTCTTTTGGTTCTTGGTTGCTTGAGACCTCCTTTGCTACTTCATTCATAAAGGCACTTAACATGCTTCGAATGTCTAATATATCTCCTTTTAAGTCACACATAACCATCTTCATTGAGGAAATGTCTTCCTTAACCTTACTGATTTCCTCATTAGGAGTAATATCCTCTATTGTTACCCCATCCTTATCGAGAGTCTTCCCCGGAGTGACAACATTCTTTTTGCCCCTTGTTGCAAGGCCCATCATGATGGGAACCACTAATTTTGAAATAAATCACACAAATGAAACTTAAATTCTCTGAAATTTTTACTATAACTTACTAGTGCCAAAATAACACTCACCTAGAAAAATCTCCAAGAAATAAGCAGATTTGCAGTGTGGAGAGTGATATTTGTGAAAAATTTAATTTTTCAATAACTTCCTTATTTTTGTTCCAATTACTCCAATTTTTTTACAATAATCTCCTTTAGAATGTCTTCAAAAACCCAATAAAAATTACGTTCCGATTCGACAAGATGTGCGAAATATGCAGATTCCAAAAAAATTGTGTAGAAACCCTAATTCTGCAATAATTCGCTTAATTCTACTCCAATTCTTCTGAAATTTGGATTGTAGCTTCTTTAATATGTTCTTCAAAAAACCTTTAAAAATCAGAAAAAAAAATTCACCAAAATCTAAAAGATATTCTCTTCCCAAAATCGCCTCCAAAATTGAGAAAAAAACCTTGCCTCTACGGTGCCAAGATCATGCTCTAATACCACTTGTTATGAAATAACTCACACAATAGAAGAATATGATATAAAACATGCTGCAAATACTTGATAATAACTGAGAATAACAAGCCACTTCGAGGGGGCAAACCTCCAAATATCTCTAATGAGAACACACTTCACAACTTGATGATGAAATAAGACTCACAACCTCCTATATATACCTATTTATGCCTAGGTTATCACCTAGGCTGACTTAGACACACCTATATAAGTCTTAGGCCGACCTAAACAACTAAATAACAATATACTAATGATAATATGACTTAATAGAGAGTTAAGATAGCCACAAGCCGACTATTCGTAACTATATACACTATGGAAGTAAGGGCATAACAGTTTCCTATAATATAGGGTATGAAAATCCTATGAATATATAATATCTCATTGAACAAAACAGAGGAGAATTGAAACATATTCTGTGTATAATCTTTTTCAGCTTCTATGAACTCTTCCCAAATTTCTAATAAATATCACATAAGCTTAATTATATTTTCACTGGCAGAAATGAACTACACAAAGCAACCAAACTTTGAGTTCCACAGGTCAGGCCTGCCCACAGCATGTACAAAAACAAATGTAAACCCAAACACAGTTTGCTGCACACATCTGTCATAAGGCATGATTCAAAATGCAGCAATCATACCCAATAAGTGCCCAACAAATACTAATTCACCATCAAAAACAAGAAACCCCTAAAGAAACTACAATAGTCTATTTCAGTACCGATCAGTAGTGAGCATTCTAACAGGTCTTTGATCATAATTTCAACACTACAGCAACAAAGGGTTAATTATATATAGTCACTTATACATAAAGATCACTGTTTCCACATAAGACAACAAGAGGTTTGCTAATCAAATCTCAGAGTGTAATGAATGCAATAAGAAGCGATTGAAAATAAAGAGTTGCTGAAATTATATAAAGAAAATACTACATATATTTTGAATTATCATGGGAAAGTTGTGCAAATGATCATTTTGATATGCACCACAGAAATGTAAAAAACAGACATATGTATGATAGCAAAACTCTAAACTCTAAAGTAGACCTTGTGTATTCCAAACAAGAATCATGACATTCATGAATTCTAATGTACTTATAGTCTCTTGTTCTAATGATTTATTTATGCCTTGTTCGAATGATTTATGAATGGGGGCGTCTGTCAGCCAGTGGTCTGAACATCAAAACCTAAGGATCTATTTCCTTAAACATTCAGTGCAAACCATAAAATGCACAATTAAGCATTCACATCAAGTTCGCCACATTGAGCTCAACACTTATGCCTACTTGATCAACACTGTACTTTGATTCTGCTCTCCTAAAAGCCAACCGACTTTGCACAATTCCAGCACCTACTTGAACAACTGGAAACAACAAATCTAATCAACCATCCCCTTAGATCTCTATATGGATGTTTGTCCCCTACAAACTACATCTCGAATAGATCAGCACTAAAAAACAGTCCTTGAAACATGTCAACCAGCTAAATGCCTTTTGCATGATTTAACTTTTATATCGATCTCTTACTAGTAGACAACAAATTCACGGTAAGTAGTTTATTTGTGAATCGTTCAAATTGTACTAGCAGTATTTAGTTACCTGAAAGGTTTTCTTCAAAGGCTCGTCGACTGTTGCCACATCCATGCAAAGTCAAGGTCCAACCAGTGATATGCAGCCAAACAGAACAATAAGACCTTCAGAACATAAATTTAAGCTATGGCGGTCAAAATAATTGAAATTAACCAGCACATTACATCAAAAATAATGCAGATGCTGTGGAAATATACGGTAATATAAATTTCAACTATGAAGCTCAAAATGATTGTAATTAATAATTAACCAACACTTCCCATCGAAATAATGCAGATGCTGCGGAAATGCACATCAAACATGTATTTCAGATGGCGTTCAGAACAATTGAAATTAACCAACAGATTCCATCAAAACAAAACAGAAGCAGCGAAAATGCACAATAACATAAAATTCAACAATGACGCTCAAAATAATTGATTTTAAGCAAAAGATTCCATCAACACAACGCGGATACTACGAAAATGCACGGTAACACAAATTACGGCAATGACGCTCAATATAATCGAATTTAACAAACAGATTCTACCAAAATAGCGTAGATGCTGAAGAAATGGACGGTAACATAAATTTCAGCAATGGCGCTGACAATAATTAAATTTAACCAACAGATTTCACCAACATAATGTAAATGCTGCAGAAACGCACAGTCACAGACAAAAAACCCGAATTTAGACACAGAAACCCCAAATCAGAAAATGTATCTTAACAGAAACCCCCCTACCTTTCTCAACAAATGCATTCATCTGCTTGATGGCCTCCGAGGTTTCGTCAGACATCACGAACCAACCAGACCAAACCAAAACGCCTTACTTTCCCGTCAATTGACGCTCTCAGCGCTAGAGTAAATGGCAGCAAATTTCTGCTCGCGGACCGGAGAGCTGAGATCCGGGATAAATTAAAGCGATTTGAAACAACTCTTAACGTCCGTCGGCGAGAGCAAACAAACAAATGCCACCTGTTAAACAACAAAATTGAGGAATCTTATTCCCTGCATTTCCATTACGGCACATGATGTTATCATTGTGACGAATTATTTTCGCACTTACAAAAAGGCAATGAAAAGTAAGAAGAACACTAGGGGGAAATGACCTGAATCTAAGGTAACAAGTAGTAAATAAAAGTACCAGTAACCTACAAGCGCCACCGACCTTTCACTTCGAAATGGTGGGCCGTGAAATTTGCCCAAGCAGAGATCGAACCTGAACGTGCTAGCTGCTCAACCTCTGCCGACAGACGTACACTTTAAATAACTTATATATCGCCTGTTCTAAATATGAAACGTTTCCCGCTGTGCGCGGGGTGGCCAGTAGTTCTATGCTCTCCGCTAACTTTAGCGGCGATTCTTTTTTAGCGATAACAACCATAAATTTGGAGGTGAAACAATGATTCCGCGCCAGATCAAGCCGATCTAACAGCGAAACGAAAAAAACACGAAAACAATAAGGTTCCGAGTTCGATTCCTCTGGACTCTCACGCTTTCAGGGTTTTATATTCAGTTTCCGTCCCGAATTCCCGTTGGTCGGGAAAGTGCCAGCAAGCCGCCGGCAGGTCCCGAAAAATCTGGGACTCGAAAGCCTAAGGCCGAGGCTCTCGCCTCTCGCAATCGGACGGCGAATTCAAAAACGCGTGAGCCAATTTTGGCCGTCCGATGGGATGATTAGAGCGGGCCTTCGCAACAGCTAGGGCTGCACGAGTGCAGACTCCGCAGGAAGGTTTGCTTATTTTTAATATTTTTTATTGAAAAGGTGATCGTATTAAAATACGTTTTTACAGTACGAAAACGATAGTCTTAGTTTATTTCTTAAAATACACAATTTTTTTATAGGAGAAAAGTGTTCGTGTACAGCCTAGAATTTGACCGACTGCAGCCTGTTTCTGACGTGTTAGACTGTACACAGCAGGGTAGATTTTTAACGCGTCTTTAATTTCGCGATAATTTTGTTCTAGTCAAATCTTAATTTTGTTCGTAGTCAAATATTAGGTATGAATGAAATTGATGCCACAGATTGCGGAAAAGGAGTTTCAGATGTACAATTAATTGATCTTTTCAATTTCGGTAAGAATTTTAAGGTATTCATTCTATTGATGTAGAAAGTTAAGGTCTTTTTATTTATTAAAATTATGGGTTATTTTGTGTGATTTTATAATGTTTCAAATGTTGATGTTAACTAGCATTTATATCTTAAATTTAAGATATATAAAATATATTGAGGTCTTTAATTTTTCATCATTCAACTTTATTATAGATGTATTAAATTGAAAAATTAAACGTTTCTAATTAACCCTATTGGTGATGATAACCCCAACCCTAATCCCAATTTTAACTCTAACCCTAAACAAATTACTGTATTTTATCATTTATAAACCTATCCCTACCCATAACCATAAACTTAACCCTAACCCTAACCCTAATCCTAACACTAACCTTAACCCTAATCCCTATTCGTGATGATAACCCCAACCCTAATCCTAACCCTAATCCTATTTGTGATGATAAATCTAACCCTAATCCTAACCCTAACACTAACCCTAACCCTAATCCTATTCGTGATGATAACCCTAACCCTAACCCTAACCCTAACCTTAATTGTAATCCATATTTGTGATGATAAACCTAACCATAACCATAACCATAACCATAACCCTAATCCTAACCCTAACCCTAATCCTATTCGTGATGATAAACCTATTCGCGGTAATAAACCTAACCCTAATCCTAACCCTAACACTAACCCTAACCCTAATCCTATTCGTGATGATAAACCTATTCACGATGATAACCCTAACCCTAACTATAGCCCTAACCCTAATTAGACTCTAACCATAGTGTTAATTAAATTCTAACCTTAGTTGAACCCTATCCCTAAGCCTAATTGAACTCTAACCCTAAATTTTCACTAATTTAATCTTAACCCTAACATTAACCCTTACACTAATTTAATCTTAACCATAACCTGAACCCTAACCCTAATCCATGTTCATGATGATAACCGCAACCCTAATCCCAATTTTAACTCTAACACTAACCAAATTACTATATTTATTTATACTAAACATTTTCAAATCTTTGTGATTTATCTTCTTTTTTTCTTTTTGTGATCAAACTTTGATGTGATTTTTTTGTTGTTTCATCAAATATCTTTGATTTTGATTTTGTTTTTTGTTTCATGAAATCTCTTTGATTTTGATTTTTTTATTGTTCTATTTTTTTTTGTTTCATCAAATCTCTTTAGAATATTTGTTTCATCAAATCTCTTTAGAATATTTGTTTAATCAAATCTCTTTAATTTTTTGTTTCATGAAATCTTCTTAGAATATTTGTTTTATGCTTAATTTTTTTAATTTTAGAAACTTCTTTTTGTGTTTTTATGGATTTTAGAATATTTTTTAAAAAATAAATAATATTTATTTTATAATTAATTTTTTTATTTAGAATATTTGTTTCATCAAATCTCTTTAATTTTTTGTTTCATGAAATCTTCCTAGAATATTTGTTTTATACTTAATTTTTTTAATTTTAGAAACTTCTTTTTGTGTTTTTACGGATTTTAGAATATTTTTTAAAAAATAAAGAATATTTATTTTATACTTAATTTTTTTAATTTAGAAACATCTCTTTATGTTCTTGTGAATTTTAGAATTTTATTTTTTTACCTAATTTTTTATATTTTAGAAACTTCTTTTTATGTTCTTATGAATTTTAGAATATTTGTTTTATACTTAATTTTTTTTAATTTTAGAAACTTCTTTTTATGTTCTATGGATTTTAGAATATTTGTTTTGTACTTAATTTTTTAATTTAAGATAGTTTTCAACCTTTTTAAAATCCATAAGAACATTGAAAAATATTCAAAGATCATAAAAAAACCACTTACACAATTAGAAATTGTTTGAAAAGATAATATCATCTATTTCATTTTTTTTTGCATCAAATTAGACATTTTTAAAGTAGACACATTAAATGTAAAAGATGAGAATATCAATTGATACATTTGCAGATTGACTTTCAAAGAATAAAGACATTTCAAAATGAACGATGAAAAATTATTATAATGACTATAAAATATTGTAAATATGGTGTTTACAAAATCATTTTTGATTCTATCCATATTTATGGAACTATGTTTGTAATGGATATTATTTATGTGTTTATAGAAGCTTCTACAAGATAGCGTAGACAACATTTCCAACCTGCAACCATCTTCCCACTGCAAGTACAAAGCAAATTTAAAATATGAGTATCATGCAATAACACACATGATAAATCCCATGAGAATATCCAAAATTGTATTAAATTAATATAATTCATAATTTCATTTATGAGATCATTCATAATTCTTTGATTTTTCTAAGTAAATTGAAATATATTTAGCCTCAAATGTGTAAATGGAATTAGTTAACATTAGAACTTAGATATCTAAGAAGAAATGTTTGAAAAAGGTTTCAAAATGTGGATTATTTAGACTTGTGCATGTCCTTAAAAATAAGCACAAAATCAAACATCCAAAAAAGGACAACTACGAAAAAAATGCATAAAGATAACAAAATCATTCCTTTTAAGATTTGAAGATTTGACACTAAGCATTAATAGTTAAAACTAAAATTGAAGCAGTAATCTCTTTACATCTCATGTGTTTTAGAAGGAATTGAAAGAGGCAAAGGAAAACCTGTAAACATAAGAGGTGTGTTGTTTGTGGCACCAATCAATGACTTGAACATTCTCTTCCTAACCAAGGCCAGTGAAGCCCAGAAATAGTGAAAAGGCTACTTGATTTTCCACAAGAGACATAAAACAACTAAAATATCCAAGGTTAGAGGACCATTAGCAACTTATAAATATCCAACTAAGCTAATATCAATTTAACGTAATCAAATCTTACCTTTATTTCATCCATTTCTATGTGTCAATGCAACAGAAAGAAAAAAATAATCTTTCTTGATTTTGTTAAATCTTAAGGCAAAACCTCCACTGGTGTTGAGGACAATCGGTTGAAACTGATCCTAATTCCCTATGCCTTCAAGAACCTACAATTACAATGCTAATGCAATGCCATGTGTGTAACAAATAGAGTCATTGGCCATAACCACATTTTTTGCGAGTGGTGAGCTTGTCCCCATTCCACCTATTACCATCAAACCAAAATCCGATATACATGCATGTAATTTTGGAAGCAAAGACAAGGCATGTGAATAGAATATCTAAAAATAAGGCACTGGTAGACACACATCCAAAATATGGAAGAATAGAAAGGCATACAAACTCATGGAAATGCAGGCGTTGTTACTCACCAAGGAATAGATATTTTCCAAGCCACATATCATCTCGAAGATATCCCTCAACACTGGTGTGGGATTGGGAAAAAGCTCAGCATTCACTGAAGGAATTCAAATTCTGAGACATGTAGGTTGCAAATTACGCCATTCCATAGAGAGATCATAATACCTATAATACAGAACATTGCAATAAAACTTGTATTAAAGATCAATGAAATGCCTCACCTTCCACTACAATAAAAACCACTACTAAAAATAAACTACAGAAAGGAGCGAGAGATTCAACAAAGGTAACTATTTATTACCGTGAGATCATTAGATGTTAGCAAGTAAACATCCTTATTGATCCTCAATCAAGTCATAAACATTTTTCCAAAGTTAAAAGAAATTTATAAAGAAGAAATTGTATCATTCCAAAGAATCCCATTGTAAATGAAGATTTACAGCAAGGTAATTTTCTTTCGAGGGTACTAACTTGCAAATTTGAGTACTTGATGGAGTGCCCTTAACAACTTTACACATCCTTACAGATGTTGCAAGAGGTTCCAGATCTATTTTTGCATCCTCCATTTCGTCATTTGCAGCAAATTGAGGCTAGTAATAGGCATGATCGTAAATTGTCTTTATGTTCTCGCCTTTCATAACAACCTCATCCAGAAGAGCTTCTGGGTTGTTTGGGGATGTTATGAGCTTGATAAATTTTGAACCGAGGGTTTCTATTCATTTTGTCCAAGCCCTCGCGTCTCCTCTCCACGAATTGTCCCCTAAGTGAAATAATTTTGTCTACACTTTGTAGCCCTGCAGACCAAATAGAGATGTATCATATGTCAAGATTTCCAAATAAAATTTTTATGATGTATCTCATATGTCAAAATTCCCAAAGAAATTTTTTATGGATTCCCCTATTAAATTTTTTTTTTTTTAACTTCGTCAATTCATTCTGTACGTTTTTCTTTCGATTCGAGTTTAGTCACAAAATGAAAATAAAATTAGTAAATCATTGATTCCTCGTGGAAAATATTTGAGATATTACCTCGTAAAAGGGCGTAGCCGCTACTACTTTTGTTGGATTTGAAGTGTGTGTGGGTGAAAGGTTGTTAACTACGGCATTGATGAGCTACATGGAGCTTGTTCCAAGCACAACGTATCTTCCTTCTATAACAGTGTTGCCTACGAGAGCATGAATGTCATGAATATGTTTCTCTAATTTAGGCGAAACCACTAATTTTTGGTCATTGTTTATTTGATGGTTTCATCTATCTAATCAATGGCCATGGCGCTCTTACTAGAGATATGTATTATCAGGCACCCATTCATCATCATGATCGCAGGTGTCTTCAGTGGTGGAATGCTTGTTGCTCTTATGCTTGAACTCCCATCAGAAAATCCTTCGACTTCCATCAGTTACAATTATATGCATGCAGTCGCTGCCCACTACTCAAATGGAAGGCAACGTGGTTTATAACAATTTACCTTTCTTTTTATGTACTCAAGTCTTTTGATCCCCTATTGTGACTGATAGAACGCCTCTCGACATAAAAATTATTATAGAGTTAAATTTAAAAGTATTTTTATTATAATAATTAGGTGTTCAAAGGGGATGACCCCGCAATGCAATGGCAAGTTGCAAGTAGTAGTGAAACTATTGTCCAGTGTTTGAATCCTACTAGTGGACGGTGGGACGAATGCGCATTAATCATTGGTTGAAGATTAGAGAACGGTGGAATGGATCATGCTCAGAGTATGGAGGAGGACGGAAGAAGATTGAGCACTGTTGCGAGGTCAAAGCTAGAGGGAATGATGGACAGGTGGAGCTGGTGAGGGTGTTCAAATGAAGGATTGATGTCGAGTCCTATAAGGAGCTTAGCGGGAATGCATGCAAACAAAGCAGACGGAGGAATGATGTCGAGTCCTACAGGGAGCTTGGTGGGAGTGTAGGCAGGCATAGCAGATGGAAGAATGACATCGGGTCCTGCAAGGAGCTTGGCGGGAATGCAAGTAGGTGTAGCGACAATTAAGGGATTTGGAGGGTATTCGATCAACGGCAACCGAAGATGATGGACTTGGCTGGTTGTAGAGGAATATGAACGGCGGGGATGAGGTCCCCCAAATGTGGCCTCACTAGTTCATAGCTCTAGTCAAAAGTGATTCGAGTGCTACCCCTTAGCAGTGATTCATCGAACAAAAAATAATAATAATAATAATTAGATGTTCAAAATATTATTTATATAATGATTGTCTATAAATTGTCTAATTAATTTTGTTTAGTTATTGACTTGAAATTTTAAGGATTTTTTTTATTTTCAAATTGTTTTCTTGTTTTTTTAATTTTTTTGTTTGTTTTAAGTAGTTGTGAAATTATAAATTATTTTTATCATTTTTAAATATATGTGCAAATGGGTAGGGAAAAAATATGTGTTGTCATGTAGCACATTTTATTAAGCAATCACTACATGATTTTGGCCCCTCTATATATCTAAAGCTAAAATTATAATGTATAAATTGTAGCAGCCCCACCATTATAGGGGAAGGTTAAGAAATCACTACATGATTTTGGCCCCTCTGTATATCTAATGCTAAAATTCTAATGCCTAAATTGTAGCAGCTCCACCATTATAGGGGAAGGTTTTAAATTCTCTTGTATTAATTTATAAATTTACATGGTACCACTTATACAACAAAAAGTTAAGTAACAAATTTAACTAAGTAGCCACATGGGACCACTTTGTCACCCCTAGATCGCACAAAAATATTTAACTAATAATTAGTTTAAAGTGGGTGGTTCTTTTTATAATGAGTCAAATTATATGAAGTTTTATTAGGATTCAATTTTATAGTTTTTAAGTAAATCTCATTGATCCATATTTCATGAGTAGTAGTTCACAAGAACTCGTCTCTCATGAGCATGAATAGTCCATTTAACACTCACTGCATTTAGGTTATGTTCATAAGGGTGAAACATCAAGCCTTCCTAAGAGGTTGCTCATCGTAATACTACTTTAATGCAAATTAGGTAGGAAGCTAAGTAGGCTTGATCTTGGGGGGAACTCTAAAATTAAGGATTCTTGAATTAGGATAGTACTATGATGGGTGACTTCTTAAGATGTCACAATGCTTCACTATTATGAGCATCATTTATATGTAATTAGTGTTAAAAATACATTTATGCTCATGAGAGTTGGGTTCTTATGAGCCACTACTCATGAAATATGGGTCAATGAGATTGACTTTAAAACTATGCAATTGATCCATGTTAAAATGACAAATGATATAAATAGTTTGTTATTTATCAATTTGGAGTCAAGGACTTGGAGATATTTTTTATGGTGGAAGATTGTGAATGGTTTAATTTTTAAAAAAAAAAAATTGATTTATTTTACTAGGTTTATTTTGGATTGAATATGATATTCCCTCTTAAAATGTCAAGTGTTTAATTTTTTTTATGTATAGGTGTTTAGATTATCATTTATAAATAATATTACATATATTCATAAAAAAATATTGGGTGGAGAAAATTCGCACCCTTGGAGTCCACACGGAGCTAAAGCTTGGAGCATAAAAACATAAAAAATAAATACAATGTTGCTAGACAACTAAAGCAAGAGCAAAGGGGGGAGAATCTTAGTTACCAAACTTTCCTCATTCATTAACTAGCTTTGAGTTGTACATAAGACGGTCCCACCCATCATCATCTTTATCTTTATTTTCTTCTTCCTCTATAATAGGGTTGGTGAAACAGCAAGAGCTAGCCAAGGGAACTTGCTTGAATCAAACGAGTTGGATGCATAAATAGTAGGCCTCCCAACGGTTCCTATTGTGGGTGGCAAGGAGGCAAGATGTCAAAGAACAAACCATGACCAACCATACTAACCATAGTACCTTATTGAAATTAGGGGAGAAGCCTAGGAGCAAGTATCACAAGTACCTTAAGCAAAAAGACTCCTTCCATGACACCACTTGCAAAAAGGTGAGCGACCCTTATAGGAAGAGGGGAATGGAGAAATTCTAATCACTACATAAGAGGTATTGCCTCAATGGTCAAGGAGCACATATAAGAGGGCCACCTCAAATGTAACTTTATTTTATTACACTCAAATCTATAATAAAATATTAGAGCATATTGTAGCTCTAGAATAAAGTGAAACATGTCAATCAACAAAATAATAGGCAAAAATAGCTAAATTTATATTTTTCCATATGTTGAAGGGAGTCTTCAAATTGAAAGCATGTTGAATCTAGTTGAATTTGTGAGGGATACAAGGCTAATCCCCTATAAGAACTATGTGTCATGAAAAAGGGTTTTGTTCTAAAGGGCTTACTCAAAATATGAATTCGTCCAAATATTTTAGGTTTTGGAATAAAGCCAAAATAGGTGCTTACAAAACTCTTGTTGCCCACAAAATGGATAATAATGATCTAGAACTCCCATGGGATAACCTAGAACCAATAGGAATGCCTTGAAAAAGAATACACTAGGCAAAGTGAGCCAATTAGGGCTCCAAAATAGTCAACCACATTGTATCAAATCTATGTTGCCAAATTGAGATCAGTGATTATAAATTTCCTTGTTGATTCAAAGTGGGAACCATGGGCAAGTGAGGAGAGAGCCAAATATATTTGTGTCTTCATTTGTAGTTTTGAAAAGTAGTGTTTGGATACCACTTCCAATCTTTCCACCAAGGCTTGAAATAATTGATACCAATTTTATGAACCATATCAGTCGAAATTGCTCCAATGACTATATCAAAAGTTTCACAATCCTAATTAGAAAGGTGACACTTAGCTTTAGCTTCATTCCATGACAAGAGACTTGTTGAAACTCTAGAGAAGAAGTCTTATAGAGTTAAAATTATTTTCTTGTGAAATCTCAAGATACACACCCAAGGAAGCCTTGCCAATGGGTGATTATGTTCTTGTAAAATGGGGGACCACTAGATATTTTGTTGGTTGATGGAAATCCCATCGTGGAATCCAAAACCATTCCAAAGAATTCAATACTTCATGGCTTCCCAAGCTCTCCATATACTTTTATATCATGAAATTTCCTTGGATTAGCACTGAGTTCTTCACGATGAGAAGGGTTTGTAGCTCAATCTTGTTTCAAGTAGATCATCTTGAAGAATGGACAAAGGAAATACAATGTTACACGAGGATTTTATAAACTTCACCACCTTGAAGGGCACAAATGATCTACTTAGTGGAAAAATCCAAACCTTGGCATCAGGTGAATAAAATCCCCAAACCTCAAGAATCCCAAAGGAGGCAACAAAACCCCCAAGCCACCCTCTAAAATCTCATGATTTTTTGAAGATCAAATAAAATCACAAAGAAGCTTATCCAATTTCATCTAAGAGGCCTTAGAAGGATCCTAACATGAGGAAGAATAAATATGAGCACTCGAAAGAATTTTGGAACAAACTTGAAATTTCCCAGCCAAAGAAAGGAGTTTAGTGACCTAGTAGGCCACCTTCTTTTCAATTTTGATAAGGACGTGTTGCCATAAGGATACTTGTGAAGCCTAGAAGGAAAAGGTGATGCTTGGGAATTTGAAAACTTCTTTATGAACAATACATTTCTAATCATATGAGTTGAGCCAATAAGACTTGGGAGGAAGGATTGTTTGTAACATTGAGTCTTATGTTATTGAATGGTATAGCCAGAAGCTTTGTAAAAAATATTTAGGCACTTAAGGGCCTATTTGATATTTTATTTCTCTTCTAATAGTTTGAGGAAAGAATCATTCATAATTTGGATATTAACAAGTTGGGCTGAGAAATTAGGTGAATTTATATCTTTGACCAACACTTGAGACATTGAATGAGCCAAAATGTAACCAAATCCTTTAGAAGCAAGCACATGGATAGTTGTAGCCAAGGGACAACCCTAATGAATCAACCTAAAAATCCCAAAGGAACTTGATTACTAGCCATTAATAGTAATGCAAGTTGACACATTTGCAAAGAGCATGATAACAAATTGAATGAAGCGAGGCCCAAATCCTAGAACCTCAAGCATGGCTAAAATAAAGGGAATTTCAATATGATTATAGGCCTTGGAAAAGTAAAATTTCAAGAATAGAGTCTTTTGTCAAGATCACTTAACCCATTCTATACCTTCCCAAACTACAACAATATTATCTAAAATAGACCTAGATTTAATGGATCCAATTTCTCATGCCTCATAATTTGAGGAAGGAGATAATGCACTTTCATAGCTAAAGATTTAGCAATTATCTTGTAAGATACATTGAGCAAGGTGATAGGATTCCAATTACAAATATTCTCTTGTTATCTAGACTTAGGTATGAATTTAATATTTCATTTGTTAATTACTATCCCCAACATCTTGGATTGGAATGCTTCAAGATAGACTTTGTTTAGATCCTCACCAACACAATCCCAAAGGTTCATATAAGATTCACAAGGGAATCCATAATAACCAAGATCCTTGTCATTGGCCATGGTATGGATAACCTCCTCAAGGTCAAAAATGAAGAGAAATTAATCATAGAAGGCTTGTTGTGACCCAAGGAAAGTTGATAGGTAACAACCTAGAGGCACTCTTGAAGGGCATGTTCACCCATTTTATTTTCAGAGGTCACACAACTAAGCAAAAGATGGGTGAAACAATGATGGAGGTTGATGATTGAATGGTTAATACTCGTGATATTATAAAACAAATAAAAAATACAAAGCTTCTCCTACATTACTTGTTTGTAATTATTTTTTCAATACTCAAGGTCGCATTAAGTGCATGAGTAGAGCATACTCAAATATTTGTACTCTTTATGAGTCTAAGACTTATGCTACTCACTAATGCTCAACCCATCTCAAGAGTAGCTTATTTATAGCCTTCGTCTAACCTAAGGGCCAAGTTACACCAAACATTACATATACTAACAAGTTACTTGCTTTATTAGAGCCAATGAGGAATATCGTGCCAAAATGGGTGACATTGTCAGTCCTTGCTTTATTTTACATCAACTCAAATTAATTTCACTTTTAGATAAATTATTATTAAAAGTTAAGGAGGAATATCAACAAATATATCTTGACATTGTTTATCCTTACTTTTTGAAATGTAGAAAATTAGGTTGGGGTTCAAAACACATAGGGTTTTGTACTAAATTTGGAATGTTTCACCAAACTTACTATAAATAGAAAGGAAAAAATGGGGTGCAATGAACCTACCTATTTTCTATTTCATTTAGGAAATGATATCCTCCAATATAGAATTAACTTTCATCCCTTAGGTGAGTCAAATCTATGGAAGATCTGGTGATTTCCTTTATGTGTGTGGATGGGGTAGATATGACCAAAATGCACTCTTGGGAGACAAATGAAAAATACCTAATGATCCCAATTATGCAATGTAACACTTGGATCTTCAATTAAAAGAATAACACTAAGAGAATCCACAACTTCCCTTCAAATTTGTGAAGTTTAAATTATTATATACATGTCATCAAAAATGTTGCAAGGTGTCCTTTTAACAAAAAGAGTAATAAAAATGACTAAATAGGGGTTTTGGGAGAAATATTAAAAATAAAAAATGCATTCACTTAGAACATGTGAAGGGTGGATTTTATAGATGAAACATAAGACTAATATAAATAGTAAAACTTCTTGTATATTTGAGAATGGGAAAATGTTGTGCACCTATTACAAAATGTTGTTTCTAGAAGTTGTCTTGGGACTCATTCACCTATAGGCTAATGAGTCCTTTTTATAGGAATTAAAATATGATTTTAGGATCCTCGGGCCTTGGGTGTGCACTTTTGATTCCCCCAAGTCCCACTATCGAAAAGTCATAAATGAATTTGGGATCTAAGTTTTTGTGACTTGACAACAAAGGTGACAACAAATGCAACTTCGTGATTTTGTACTTTTGAGATCTTCAACTTTTCTTCAACCTATGAATCTGCAAAACACACAAGAGGGAAAATTTGTTTGTTTTTGATGAATGGGGGTTTGCCTTGGTCAAACCCTTAGAATATTGATGTTGATCTTCCATGAAATGGATTTACTGGATGTGGATTTTGATGCTTGGATCTTGTTTTGAATATTTGACTTAATGCTTGGATTAGATCTTGACATAATTGATCTCCAAAACTTGGACTTGATTTGATAAAATAACCTTGTATTTATAGACATTTATCCTTAATTTCTCAAAAATTAAACATCACAAGCCAACATTTGATATTTGAATTTGGGATGATAAAATACCGCCAAAACATGTTTTTAAAATGGGTTCCAAGGCCTGGGGAGGCCCCATTTTCCCATGGGTGAATGGGTCCCACGTCCCTATTCCCGGAACACACATTGCTCAAGGTGTTTAATTATGTGTTGGCATTAATTGTTGTCAATTTTCTCCTTCAAAAAATGTAATTTATTAGGCTTGTAGATGTAAAATAGGCCTTATTAAGACATAATTAATTCCAACTTAATTAAGAGGGCCCAAACAAGCATGAAAATGTAAAGGGATACATTTTTTAACACTACATTAAGGCATTATTAAGTCCATTTTAATTAAGAGGTCCCAAACAAGTGTGAAAATGTAAAGAGATACATTTTTCAACACTACATTAAGGAATTATTAAGTCCATTTTAATAAAGAGGGCCAAAAAAAAGTGTGAAAATGTAAAGAGATACATTTTTCTACACTACATTTAGCCCCCACTTTAGTGAGAGGGTGACCTTGCATCAAACTCACACTCAAGTAGACAAATACGTGTCTAGAGGGGTCCAAGTGCACAAATGTTGATGGGATGTGATGACAAAGATCAAGGAGGTGGTCAAGCCTCTAGGATCCAAGATCCCATGGAAAACCAACATAAGCACAAAGGGACACACACAAGATGTATGATATGTAGTAGCAAGACAAGATACACAAACATACAATATCAAAGACTAAAAGAAAGAAAACTAAAAAATAAAAAAGAAAGGGGTGGATCAAGCCTCAATTGTTTGTCCAACTTGATGTGGATCAAGCCTTAGTTGTTTGTCCAAAAAAATTTACAAGTGGAACTCGTTGTCCACTATGCAAACAACAATGCATGCTCACACGGGTTAGTGAAATCCATTGTCCACTAGGTGAGCACCAAAAGTGGCAAATGAGAGAATCTTATTAGGCTCCCATAACTGTACCAAAGTTATACATTCCAATAGAATTCATCAGAGCTAACCACCTACGTAAACTGCTCAACCCATAACATATTATCATCGTGATCTATGCCCACCACCTATCAAAGGAAGTCTCTACCTAAAATTGCACGTTGTCAATGCCGAACCAACTCAGGAATGCCCATACTGAGAAGGAAAGGTTGCTTGTTAACCACTGCACCAAGTTGGAATAATTTTGGAATGTTCTATGGCCATGAAATTCCAACCCCAAGCAAAACTAAAACCACAATGTCGATGTCATCCAAAAATAAGTTTGACTTGAATACCTCACATAGGAGAAGCAGTGACTAAACCTTTGGCTCACCCAAATACAAAAGAGAGGCCAAAAAATAGGACAAAATGTTTGTATTGACCCTATATCTATCTTTGAAAACAGAAACACCTGGGCGAGAACCATTTGAATAACTTCCAAATAAATTTTTCTCATTACTTTTCAAATCATCAACCTATGGTTGGTTATATGGCCAAGGAACACAATTTTCCTCTTATTGCACCTCAACCTGATTAGAGTCTCCATCAGAAAGTTGAATGAAATTTGTTGAGAGAAACATACAAAATATAGGAAAGACGACGCCATCTCTATGAGTTACTATAATGTAATGAGGGAGGATCGTAAATATTTATGTCCAATGAGAGATAATTGAATGTCATGCCAATCTCCACCACCTAAGATCTAGTATTTTAAAGGACCACATACCATCGAAGTTAGCAAAGATCCATTGTAATTGTAGCGCAATAAATATAGGGATGCCATCAAAACGACACTCTAATTATGGTCTAGTATATAAAAAAAAAGGTAGGATCTAGCTCAATCCCCATGCTGATGAGGTTATAACCGTCAACCGAAAAATTTTCCATCCTATCAACTTCATCATTTCCCTCTCTATAGATATGATTAATGATATGTAGTTCATACTTTTTGAGAAGTTCTACTGTGCACTCCAATAGTGCCTTCAATTTCCAATTTGGCATGGACCCGAGTGGAGGGAGTTAACAACCAAGGATGAGTCACCTTCTATTTCAATTCTCCTAATGGTTAGATCCCTACAAATGGGGAGGTATTACTGCCAATAATTCCACCTCATTATTCATGCGTTGGGGAAGCGGTTTGGAAGAGCTCTAGATCATTAAACCCTTTTAGTCTCTAATAATACAACCCACACATAATGTGTTTAGGTTGCCTCTTGACACTCCATCAAATTTCAATTTATACCAACCATGTTGATGAGGGCACCATACAACTTGATCCCTATTTGAGAGGGTTGTAGGACCCCCAACACCAAACCACTGAGTAATTTTCAACCCCTACCAATTAAGCCTCGTTTTGGCATCCCAATTCATAAAGGATGCATTATTTGGGGTGATTTGAGATAGTTTTTTATTTATCACCTCTATAATTTCCACCTCAATCTTGTTTTGTAGTGATGTAAGGCTCATTTACTTAACTTGGAATAACCTCCTATTTCTTTCCTCATAATTCCCATTAGAGAATGGAAGGACTAGTGATCTAAAGACTAATAAATGTAGCATATTTTTTAATGTTTGGAATATTGAAATAGGGAAAGAATGTCACTTGGAAGGGCACTAGACCACCACAACTTGGCATAGAGCCATCACCAATATTCCTAGGAGAATGGACACCCCAAGATAAGGTGATCTACAAACTCTTCTTGCACTTTGCAAAGCACACACTTAGAATGGCCTTAAAAGCCCATCCTTCTAAAATTTTCCACTATTAGAATATTCCTTTGTAGAATGGCCTTCGTGAATGTGCCTACCTTTGGAAGATAAAATTTACTCCAATAGAGGTGTAAAGGAACTATTGTCCCAATTTGCTCTAAATCCTTTGCCAACCACATGTATCCATACTTGGCATTATATTGACCAATTTTCAAGCCACACCATATTAAATCATCCTCCTCATGTTTGAAAACTATGATTCTATTGGTAAGAGTAGCGGTGAGGAGGTCAACATCTCTTGCTAGTAGACCCAAGGAATACAAATCCTTCCATTTACAACCCAATATTTGGTCCTTAGAAGAAAAGATGACATAGTCTTTCAAAAAATCACCCTAGAGGCGCTTTAGAGTACTTCACACTTTCTCCATATCTAAAAAATTATCTAGACCAAGAAATCCTACCCATGAGTCTTCCCAAAAGAGAGCCTCACTGCCATCATGAATGTCCTAAGAAAGATAATCAAACACAACTTGTTTGCAAGTTTGCATGAAATTCCAAACCCGTGAGCCCCTTGGGGGATTGGATGTAGTTAGGATGCTAGATGGAATTTCTTCATCAAGATATTTGATCTACAATATTTTATCCCATTTCATATGAGGCTCTTTGAACATGTGCTAAACAAGATTGGTCGTTAGTGCTCTATTTTGAAGTAATTGATTTTTGATCCCTACACCACCCTCCTCCTTTGGCTTGTAGATCCTATCCCATGATATTAGAGCAGTTTTGTACTTATGATCATCCCCTACCAAAAGAATTTCCTCAACATCTAGCTTAAATTTTGATTGATTCTAGAAGGTAAAGCCATATAAGACAACAAATAGATGTGGATAACAAAGATGATTGATTTCAACATTGTGATCCTTCCTGCCCATGATAACCATTTTCCCTTCCAGGAGGACATGCTGGAACTCATATTTAAATTTAGGGGATCCCAAAGCTTGCCCGACCTAAGACCTTTGGCCAAAGGGAACCCCAAGTAGGTACATGGTAACTTCCCCTTTTTGAAGTTAATAATCTTAAGTTTTTTTGTTCCATTCGAATAGGGGTATGAAAGAAGGAAATTTCTAATTTGGACTTACTAACTTCTTGTCCTAAGGCTTGAGAGTAGAGATTTAGAATGGCATTCAAGTGGACAACCTCCTCCCCTTTGGCAGCTCCAAAGAGCATGGTGCCATCTGCAAGCTACTGATGGGTAATAACTGAGAGTGCACTAGTGACTTCAACACCTTCAGTGTTCCTAGCCACAACCTCTTTCCCAAAGGCCATACCCAGGGCTTCTACCATTATGATGAAGAGGAAGGGAGACAAGGAACCTCCTTGACGAAGACCTCAAGAAACCACAAAAAATCCTTTGGGGGACCCATTAAGAAGATGGATCCTAAAGCTTGGTATGCAAGGTTGGATAGATATTTGATACAACAAGGATTCAATAAAGGTACCGCATATAGCAATCTTTACTTTAAGGTTGAAAAAGAAAAAATATTGATTGTGGTTGTATATGTTGATGACATAATCTTTGGAGGTAATGAAGCTATGTGCAAGAAGTTTACAGGGGAAATGCAAAAAGAGTTTGAAATGTCTATGTTTAGGGAGATGAATTTCTTCCTTGGGCTACAAATCAATCAAACAATAAAGGTATTTTCATTTCACAATCAAAGTATGTCAAATAAATGTTGAAGAAGTTTGGAATGGAAGATTCTAAACCGGTATGTACCCCTATGGTTACTGGTTGCAAACTAAGTAATAATGATGAATTTCCTAAGGCTGATCAAAGCAAGTATAGATCAATGATTGGTGGATTGCCATATCTAACTACTACTAGACTGGATATCATGCATATAGTTTGTAAATTGTTGCTATATTTCAAGAAGATCCGAATCACATTTTGTAGCAGTGACGAGAATATTCAAATATTTGAAGGGTACTCTAGATTATGGCTTGTGGTATCCAAAGGATACTAATTTTACTCTAATTGCTTACACAGATACATATTGGGTTGGTTGTCTAGATGATAGGAAAACTACAAGTGGCGGTGCATTCTTTCCTGGATGCAGATTGGCGTCATGGCTAAGCAAGAAAGAAGATTCAATGTCTTTATCTACTGCAGAGGCAAAATGCATTGCAACATCTTGCTACACACAAGTATTATGGATGAGGGAAACATTGAAGGATATCAGGGTGGTATATGATGAATAAATTTCTATATTTTGTGATAATACAAGTACTATCAACATTTTAAAGAATCCGGTAATGCATTCAAGGAAAAACCATATCTCGATCCGATATCACTTTCTGAGAGAGAAGATTGTAGGGAATGAAGTAAAGCTTGAGTATGTGCCTACAAAAGATCAAGTTGTTGATATATTCATTAAGGCTCTTCCTAAGGATACATTTGAGTATCTATGGGAGAAGTTGGGGGTTATTTCCCCTCCTTTTTTGAACTAGATGCATAAGAAGATGCATCAATCAAGTGGATTTCAATAGTCATTCCTTGGTCTAGATTGATGTTTGTGGCTACCTCTTAGGGGGAGTAGGTAGTGACATTGTTTGATTTTTGCAGTAAGAAAGAGTGAATGTTATCATTATGTAGTGGTTGTTGATTGGTGTATTATGATGTGTGCTCCTAAGGGGGAGTATATTGAGTAATAAAGGAAAGTTAGTTGTAGAACATTTGTGAGTAGTTCGATTGATGTCAAAGGAGAAACTTAAATAATAAATTCTTTGTCTTTTTCCATTGATGTCAAAGAGGGAGAGATTCATTTGAAAAAGAAGATATTAAGGGAGAGAGAATAATGAAGCATGTGAAAAATAAATAAGTTGAAAGGGGGAGAGTGAGTAATGTAGGGGAAAAGAAATAGGTATGGAGCAAAGTTGTTGAGTTTTTTCGTTGATGGTTTTTCACATCACGTGTTTCCATCAATGAAAGGGGGGAGATTGTTGCAAGTATGAGAAAATTGGTGTTTCCATTGATGTCAACAAGATTTTGTTGTCATTGTTGAATAGAATATTGTTGCAAGAGTATGTGTTGTTGCATTGATGATGCTTTGATTAGTTACATTATGTTTTCATTAGTAAGCTAGTGGTGTCAATCTCTAGTGTTGCTTTGATAAGCTTCTATCTATGGTCGAGGAAGTGATGGAGATGATGAGGATGTGTTTTTGGTGCTTGGTTTCTAAGTGCTTTTGAGAAAATTTGATAAAAAGAGGAAACAATGAGTTAAAGTGTTATCAAATGCTACACAATAGTGTTATGGTGTTGCTCCGCATTTCTTCTAGATTGAATATCTACTAATGCATTTTAGGAATGTTTATCAGAGGTTTTTAGAGGTGTGGCATTCATAATTTGGTGTGTTGGATCGTTGTACAAAAGAAGTTGTGCTCACTAGTGTGTGAATTAGGTGTAGAAGTGTCTGGGAGAAATGGTTTTGCTCCATGTTTCTTCGTAGAGTAGTTCCAAGTCTTATGGATCTAAAGGTGTATTGAGGGTGTTGGTATCTCTCTTTAGTCAAAGTTGATCGAGGTTTGGTGCTTCAAAAGTCAGTTTCTTGAGTTACAGTGCAGGGTAGAATTGTTGAGTGTATTGGGTGTGTACATTCTTTAGGTGGGAGTTGTTGTGAAGGATTTTTTTTGGATTTCAGGGTATTTGTGGAATGTTCCATATTGTGTTCAAGTGAAATTTTTTGTTCGTGAGTTGTTGTTAGATCAAAGGAAGTGTGTACTTAAAAATTTTAATGGTGTTTACACATGTAATGATCGACCTTGGTGTTTACACTAATTGTGATGAATGTTTATTGTTTGTAGAAGCATGTAGTACTGTGGTGTTATAGTTTTGGGTCCCAAATAAGGTGTGGTGTGGTACACTTTTCACTTTTATCTTCCATAGAATTATTTTGGCGAAGACCTAATTTGAATTTGTATGATTGATGTGTATAGTTGACCTTGGAGAATGGTTTAAAGGTTGAAGATGGTATAAATAAGAGTTGAGTTGTTAAGGGATGATGAGATAGACAAGACAGACGCGAATAATGCTAATTCCAGAGTTGTAAGGTGCAAACTTGAGAAGTGCAGTGTGAGCTTTCATGTGTTAGATCACTGAATGTAGTGAGCAAGAGGTGTCTACAATTCTTTAAGGAGATTGCAAAGATGTTGATGATATTGTGGTGGATTCCCTTGTTGCATTGAGATGGATTTCTCTATGTAACATTCTTCTCTATCTTCTTTTCTATTCTAGTAGTGAGCCTTTGGCAATGATCCTTTCTATCTCTTAAGCAGTGAGCCCTCTGATAATGAGCCCTATTGTATTCAGTGTTGAAGTTACTTTATATTGTGAGTTAATCCTCACTGTGGTTTTTCCCATCTTGGGCTTTCCATGTAAATACAATGTTCTTTTGTGCATGTTTTTGATTTGTTTCAATATTTTTTATTTTCCTTTCATGGGAAATCTTCATAACAAACTAAGGGTTAACTATATTAATGTGGATTTGAATATGTACGAGGGTTTTGAAGTTTTAAGGTACAATTGATTCACCCCCCTCTCAATTTTCTTGTGCATTCAAGAGGCATCCCCTCTTTTGTCACTATTAAAGAGGATGTCATTGAAGTCCCCCCTATAATATGAGATTGCTCAAAATGAGAATCAATGAAGTTCTTCAACTACACCCACAACTCTCTCTTCTTGATGCATGAGTTTGGGCCGTAAGCATTTATCAAGACAAATTGAAGATTTGAAGAGACACTTCTGACCTTGCAACCAATCTAATTAAACCCCATCACCAATTTATATAAGAAGATAAATTGTTGTTTCCAAAAAATAGCAAGGCCTCAAAGGCCCCATTGGCTTGAATCGCCATCACTTGCCAAGTTCTAAGTTTTATCCTAAATTGTTCTAAATCAACATTGGTAAAATTTCTTTCTTGAATTAAGCATATATCTCCTTGTGAGAGCTCCATTCTACACTTGACCTTGAGCATTGCTTTTTGGGGGTGTTTAAGCCCCTAAAATTTCATGTTAAGAGCCTCATGGCTCCCTAAGAAGGGATTCACCCAAGGTTCCTTGATCTCAACATCACTGTGATTTTGACTTGGCCTTCTATATCCCCATCCATGGATCTCTTCTCTTGGAGTGTTTTCCTTCCTCTCGACTTAATTTTACCACAATCTAGAGAGGTTTTCTTGGTCGAATTTTGACAAATTCCCATATTTTCAATGTTTTCCACAAGTGTATTATTAGGCTTTAGGTCTATTGTTTCACTTAAAAGAAAGAATTGATCTCCTTCTGTTAATTCTCCTTCCTCTAACATTACTTTTTGATAGCCTACAATTGGGGAATTTGGTCTACGAGTGCAAACCCAACCCCAAGCCCTTCCTGAAAGGTATTGGTGGAGTCCATCAAATCACGTGCCACCTTCATGAGTAGTTCATTAATGTCTAGGGGAGGATGAGGGGAGCCATTTTTCTCTTCTTATGGGGGATCCAAGAGTGGGTTGGGAGTGGAATCTATCAACGAGCTAGTTCTAAGGCTTGGGAGGGGTGTTGAAACCTCTCCAATTCTATCTACACGACAATTCGAGGGATCTTCTCAATAATTAGGGTACTAAACCCTTGCCCTTGTGTTGGAAGAGTTGGAGAGGGTCTCAAGTCCCTGTTTTCCTATGAATCCCTCATCCAACCCTCCTCCCTTAGAGGTGACTTGATCTTGTTGCCCTTAAATCCTCTAGCTTTCCCAAAATTTTGTTTGTCTCAAGATCTTGTTTAGGGTTCGCTTCTCCCTGAAGAAGACCCTTTTCTAACCTCAAATGTTTTGAACTTAATGGACCCTCACTAGGCTCGCCTAAGTCCAAACCCTAGCCACTGTGAAGTTTAACCCCAACTCGAACATTATCAATCAAGATTTTGTGAAACCATCTCCCATTTTTAGTAATAATTTCTAGCTCTTCCCACAACCCAACCTCTTGATCGATTTCAACACAAATTTTCACCATTAAATCCACCTTTCTATTGAAGAATTCCTCATCTACTCCTAGAAAGGACCCCAAGGCTTCCCCTATTAGCTTTAAAGACTCTAAGTTCAGATATTCTGAGGGAAGATTAACCAACCTAATCCATAATGACACCTTTCTAATGCGATGCTTGAAAGGATCAAAGTTGGTTTCCCATTCTAAAATGTAAAAAATGAAACCTTCAAAAAAGAGGGGGCTACCATGTAGGATCTCATCTCTCAACTCCTTGTTTATATATTCAATAAAAAAAGAAATCATTTGGTAGGGATCT
The DNA here is from genome assembly GCA_007258455.2 of Sequoia sempervirens. NCBI lineage: Eukaryota > Viridiplantae > Streptophyta > Pinopsida > Cupressales > Cupressaceae > Sequoia > Sequoia sempervirens. The sequence goes on along the minus strand of VDFB02052017.1, from coordinate 368,151 downwards.
AATGCTTTGATTCCTGAACCACCCATTCCCCATGTAGTGTGGAACCCTCGCACATTTCTCTTGCATCTTATTGTTGTGCTAGAGCATTGTGTTTTCACTAGCGTTTCCTTCTCCCAACAAGATGATGTTTGCCCCCGTGACAAAAGATAGAATTACTAAGTACTAGTCTCCCCATTTGCGTCTACTGCTATTTTTATCCAAAATTTACATACGAACTATATACATATATATGATATTATAATAATATGAATTTATTTTTATAAATTAAAAAACATTTTAAAAATCACTTAATTTTAAAATTGAGTGACAAAAATATCTATATAATTAAGAAAGTTAATACAAAAAGTATAATAGAAATAAAAGTAGCTATTTTATGATTATTTTTTATAATACAAAACTGTAATAATACATAACTAGCAATCGCACCTTTGGGGTGCAATGGGTACGCCGAAGACAATATAGTGAACTTTGTGTAAATTTTGATAATTAGAAAGATGAAAAATTCATTTACAGTTGTAAAAATTAAGTCCTGTTAGTTGAGAACAGCTAGTAAAATTTTGTGAGGAAATATTAAATGTAGAATTCAATAAGCTATGTAAAGAAGAATGTATTAACATATGAAGATGATCCCTTGAAAGTACAAGTAACACTAATTTGGCAATAAACTGAGAATGTATTAAGTTAACATTTGAAGATGAAAGTAGGTTTGGCAACCATTTCATTTACAACTTAAGTTGCAGATGGTCAATATAGGTATCATCTGTCGTGCCAGTCATTCCAGGAGAAACCCATTTCTGGAAACTCATTATATTTTACATGGGAAGTCAGAGAGAAAGCCTAACAACTCTGTAGTATTGAATGTGAATAACAAATAATGATGTGTGGAAACTTTTTATTTGTTCAATGTTATGAAAGGTAAAAATGAGTATATGGAAGAATCAAAGCATGCGTTTAGATTATAAAGGTGCCCTTAAAACGACAATAAATAGTATATTAGATAATACAATGGTGCCCTTAAAACAACATTAAATAGTATATTAGATAATACAATGGTATTAAAACTGCAATAAGCAGTAATTTAGATTGAGTACTATCAAGCAGCAGTAAACAAAAAATTAGATGATATGGATGATAAAGTAACTGGGATTATATGATTGCTATTAAAAGGATAATAAACAATAATTATATTGATCTGAGTGATATTAAAATAGCAATAAAATGTAATTTAGATTAAATGAGTGCTATTAAAGTGCAATATCGAGCAATTTAGAGTGTATAGATTCTCTTAAAATGACAATAAATGGTAATTGAATGAATAAGTTGTGAGCATCAGGTATGTGCACATAATTTGTCCATAAACTTCTATAGTGTGGCTTTTGAGATTCGTATGTTAGCTGTGGATGCGGAGAGTTGTGAGCCTCTCTGAAAACAATAAATAATAATGTCAGAAAAATATCACAAAAATAGCCTTAAGAAGAAGGAAAAGAGAGAAAACAAAATTTTCCCATTCCATCAAAAATAGCTTTAAGAAGAGGGAAAAGAGAGAAAATCTGGCATTACAAAAGTTGGTATGCAAAATTAAGTAACAATCTGAGCAATTTCAAAAGTTAGTCTGCATAATCCTTTAGTTTTTTGAGAGCAACAATGAATTAAATTACTCACCTCACTATGAAATATTATCAATTAAAATCAAAGCAATTTCAAACCAATCAAAACAAGAAAACTATCAAGAAACCATATTCCAGACAGCTGTTATAAATGATAAACAGTAATATTGAAAAGATAGAAAAAGCATATCATGTTATATGGAAAAATTATAGATGAGCATCAATACTTATAAACAAGTATCAAAATACAAATACTCAATTCACTTCCCTCCTCAATGGAATAGAGCAGACACTTAAACCCAACATTTTAGCGTCATTATTTTTAGCATTTTTAGTGTCACTATGTCAATCTTTCCAATTTAATTTCTACTTTCACTTTATAAAGATAATTAAAGTGTTCTAGTAAGTCATTCACCATATCTCACTGCAGAAGATTTGGTGGAAAAAAATAATTGTGCTTATTGGAATCATCTATTATAATTGGCCACTGCAATTCTCATCTCTTATGAAGTCGCCCTATAGTGTATTCTTGACTATAAGTTCCACTATCAATTTGACTCTCGGTTCTATATGGAGTGCCCAATAGGCGTAGAGCAAAGCAAAATGTATCATCAATCACAAAGCACTAGATGGAAATTATAATGATTCACTTTCAATGCCTAGTGGGCGCAGAGCAGTACAACATGTATCATGAATTACAAATCACTTTATAATATCAAGTGATGTAAGAAAAACTATCTTGCACGATGCTACTTTCCTGAAATCATGGTCCTTGTGTTGAAGGAGTTGTCAGAGTGTAAATTGAGGGAACTTCCTAATAAATTCCAGTGTAGCTCTGACAACATTCGTAGCTACAAGGGGTCTGATAACATGACTTTCATACCATGACTTTGATCATAAAAAAAATTGGATAACATTTTCTAAAACCTCTCAATTTCTCCACAAAAGAAAGATAAAATATCATCTCTTAAAGAAACAAAAATTTGAACAAATACAGGAAAACAAAAGGCATTCACCAAGAAATGGCAACAAGGCACAAACACACGAATTAATAGTTAACATCAAATTCCTACATAGATATTACAAAATAAAAAAGGGGCTCTGTTTTCACATCAAAGGTTTAAAGGTTTTTGTTTTTACCTCCACTTGCTATGTATTTTTTTTCAATTTGAAATAAGATTTATGGCCTATAGCTTGTGGAATCCGATAGAAAGCATTACCAGTACAAAACCGCAGGTTTTGAGTACTTTTACAATGTGTTCTACCTCCGCTTGCTTTGTATTAGAGGGCAGAGGTAAGTATCCTTGCCTATTGTTAAACTGCAGATTCTAAATAACTTTAACTCTCTATAGGGGACTGTGTAGTTTATCCAGAGCAATAAAATTGTTTCTACAAATGCAACGAATATGTGTTCAGCCTAATCAGTTTATATTCACGAGCATATTCCCAGGTTGTGCCAAAATAAGGGCTTTGGATTTGCTTATGGAAGTCCATCAATGTATAATTGAAAGTGGATTTTGTTAGATGTTTTAGTTGTAAGTGATCTAATATAAATGAATTTTACATGCGGAAGCGTATAAAAGCCTGACATAATTCTTAGAAGAGACATTGCTTGACAGACTATAATTATTGCAGGATATGCACAAAATGACTTTATTGAGGATGTCTTCGAAACCTATAAGCAAAGGACAGTGGAGATTTACAATGAGAATGCAGTTATAAAATGCAAGAAAAACTTAGAGCACCGAACCATATAGCTGAAACACCAGCAGCAAATTATAACACCACCAACTAATAGACCAAGTAAACTAACTATTTGAAAGACGAGCTGTAGTAGAATGGACTAAAACACCAATAACAAACAAGAGTTTTTTTTTTTTATAACATTAGAGTTGTAGCTGTTGTTTCTCTCTTGGTCGTTGCTTGTACTATTGTACTAATATAAGGCTATAAGCAAATGTAATTGGTTAGAATGAAACCAAACTCAATAACATTTGTGAGTATAATCGAGAGGGGATTTTCATCAGATGTTTTAGTTGGAAATGCCTTACTTGATATTTATTCAAAATGCAGAAGAATCCATAGGGTACTTGAACTGTTTGACAATATGCCTCAAAGAGATGTGATCTCATGGACAATTATGATTCAGGATATGCACATTCAACAATTTAGAAAATGCAAGCGGTAGGTGTAAAGCTAAATTCCACAACCTATGCTAGAATACTTCCAAACTATTCCAAAAAAAGAGCTCTTTAACATGGTATGAACATCCAACAAATCTAGAATACTGTTAGAATACAACCCTAACCTACATCTTCTCAGCCCAAAAGGGATTGAAAACAACACAAATCTTACATTTTTTTGGGACTTAAGGAGAGAAATCACAGCAAACAACCCAACCAATAAAATAAACTCTAGGTGTAACCCACTCAACAAAACCCAATCAACAACATAAGGAGGATCAATACCACACAGACACACAACAAAACCATCAAGACATAATAAGAGACAATAGGGGGACACCTTCAAAATAGAAGGCAACCAACCCAAATCTATAAAAAAAAATCCCCTGAAGAAGAAGAAACAACTACCAGGGAACACCCAAAGCAAGGGTTGGCCCAAAATAAGCACACCAGCACCCAAGGAGAAGAACCAGACTTTGCAGGCACCGAAAAAGACAACTAAAATCAACAACCAAGAAAGGTCAAAGCCAGACCTAGTGCCAAGAACTAACAATCAACACCTCGCTAAGTAGCCAAGAGGGAGAATAGGCCATACTAGAGAAACAGAGGACTCAATCAAGAAAATACTAAAGACCAAGTCCTCCAAATCATCCAAAGAGGAAACTTCACAAGAAAATAAGCTTAAAGTAGAACAAACGCAGAAAAAACCACTTGAAACGTAGAGAGCTACGAAGCCACAAGAACAACTACCTCAGCCTCAATAACAACCTTAGCCTCATCAACAACCATGACCACTCCCGAAAGAAACTTTTGACCCAACAAGCCCTAAATCAGCACCACGACTAGCCAAAAGGTGGCCAAGAACATGTTCTTGTAGGCCACACAACTCTGAGAAAAATAGAATGCTAGACAAAACGAATCACGGGGGTTGTTTGACTGATGCGTCGAAAGAATCTGGTTTCCTTACTAAAATTTTTGTCTTCGTACTTTGAATCTTAGTAAAAAATAATTGGTGCAGTGGTTTCTTCGATTTAACTATGATGAACTGTCAGACATCATTGGATGGTTGGCCATAAACAGGGCTAGTTTTGAAAATTCAGAAATATTACACCATTTCAAACTTGTTTCTACATGGAGTTCACATTTTTATCTGATATGTACTGCATTTTTCTTTATAATAAATGAATTTATTGTGCAGGCATCCAAGCATGTGAATTTAACAAGATATTTTTAGGATATACTTTGTTATGTATTTGCAGTGGAGAGGGGATCCAACTTATGTTTTGCTCTCTAACCTAAAAAACGCAGTTAGGAGATTGCAAAATAATTCTTCAAATTTGTTGTTATTGAAAACCCTAAAATTCGTTGCTGAGATCATAAAAACAATTTGCTGCTTGCAAAAAAAACTTAAAATTTGCTGCTACAAACCCTAAAAATTAGACTGAATTGCAAATAAATTTCCAGAATGAATGACACAGAAATATTAAAAGAATTGCTATCCACCAGGGTAAAAACTGGGAGATAATTGGTAAAATTTGGAAGAGGTAAAGGAGTTACCTCAACTTTCTGCACAAATGGTGTCGAGTTGTGAACGATGCCGAGCAAACCCTACTCGCTCCTGGATTCTTCTTTCAATGCAGATTTTTCTTCAAAGCAACACAAATATAATTGTGTCGCGCTGTCAATGAAGCCAATATTTGTCTTCAAATAGAAATTGGGATCTAATTTTGTAGTGCTGTCAAGGATGTCAATATTTTATGCAATAACTGCTCTTCAGATATTTCTTCCATCTCCACCATCTCCTGCAATAACTGCTCTATTCCATCGGGGAAAAATGGTGAGCGATTGGGATGAATTCCATCGCAGGTGATTGCCTGTTGAGCAATCTACACCGTCGAAGGTAAAAATGCCTTCAAAATTCTAAGCGTAGGACGCCTTCGGCGTAATAATATATAATTCTATACACACATGTTGTTTTAGAGATAATATACCTTTATTCAACAATTTAAAAAGTTTCACACAAAAATCACACACAACAACCGTTTAAAAGTAAGTCAACATAATTCCGAGATCAAATATACATTTTTTTTTGACTATATGAATCAATGTATGGAGATGGCGACTAGCATATATCTCATTCCATAGGATATCCGAGAATCTACTTTCAAATCATTTTATATTCATTTCCACCGACATCTTATCTGCTTAGCTAATCACTTTCCTCCTTTAGATGCTTACATAATCATAAAGTGCTATTCTCTCACTAGAAGGGGACAATCAAAACAAAGAGTCAAACATCATTTCCCATGAGCGGAATCACAAAAGATACTTTTTCTTTGTTTTTATAAAGACTAGACCGTATAATTCTACATATGGAATCTTTGTACTTTTTTGGTTTATTATACCAACATTTTAAAGCTGTCTACATAATAAAAATTATAATATAATTTGTATACATATTTTTAATATAAATTATAATGAAAATAAAATATAATTTGTATACATATTTTTAATATAAATTATAATGAAAATAAATTAATATGAATATTTTAAATATTAATTTATTTTCATTATAATTTATACACAAATAATTATATATTTAAAATTAAATTTATAAAAAATTTAAATATGTTGTTAAGGTAGTTGTTTTTATAAGTATTTAAATTTAGAATTAAATTTGTAAGTTTTATTTGACTGTTTGATTTTTGATTTTATGATTTAATTTATAAGTATATTATAATGATAATATTTCTTTATCAAATTTAATGCATAGAATTTATTAAAATATATAATTTAATATATATTTTTTATTGTATAATATATTAAAATTATTATGGTTATACTTTTTATTATGATGCATATCTTAATTAAATTAAAGTAGTATCTTTATAATTGGTTTTAATTTTGTAATCTTTATTTTTTTATTGTGCTTCTATGCTATTTAGATTGTCTAATATGAAAACAAAAGTGTATGGATGCTACCTTCCTTTTCTCTCAAACCTACCCCTTTTTGGTAGCCCAGTTTGCAATATAGTTATGATATCTTTTAATGTGATTATATGAAATTCCTTCAAAGACTACTTGAAACTTAGCCTTTAGAAAATAGCATCCAAAAGTCAATTATTGCAATTTTCACCCTTCAATCAATTTATGATAAACTTTGAATCACCTTCTATCTAAATCCACCTCCATTATTTATCCATGGTAGTATTAATCCCCCAAAGTAAGGTCTCAACCTCTACCATATTATTAGTATCCTTTCTAAAATCACAACCATGTATGGAGAGAGGTTCCCTAAAACCACAACCCTCACAAAAGCTCCATGATTCCCTTCGATTGCCATGTCAAAGTTGGGATTAATCCATCCAGTTGGAGAAGGAATATATTTCACATGTTGTTATGTGGGAAAACATTGAGGCATCAAATCCAACCATCTGTACCAAGTATCCAATAATTCAACTACTCAAACTAATTAATTTTAATGACCCAATCATCTTTCCTCTGACACCCACCTAACTCTTGAAAGGGTGATTCAATCTTATCCCATACCCACTCCATTAAAATATATTTATCTTGAAATAGAATTTGATTCCTGTCAAACTAAATATTACAAATAATTAGTGTTGGAGAGTACCCCTATATTAGCTTAAGAAATTTACTTTTCACCTAGATGTACCATTCCATGACTAGTCAACAAATATTGGTATAAAAAACCCATATTAGTCCCCATCTCCTTATGAACCATTGTCATAACTAAGGTATAAATTTGTTCTAAAAAATAAATGATCATTCGACTCCTCCACGTCCATGCATAAAATGCACCATGCAGGGCCTTGCTTACTTCATTTCTAAAATTTCTTCATGTAAGAGCCTTTTCATTGGTAGCAAACCATAGGAAGGCATTTTCCTTAGGTAACCCCTAACACAACTAAATTTTATCTCCTAGGATACATTTACCTTCCCCTTGTGATGTGATGATAGGTAGTGCTAACTAAGATAATTCCACTACTATGTTTATCCCAAACCAAACAATTGTTAATCTCCTTAATAAGGAGGGGCCATCTAATGAGATTAGCCTCCAACTATGAGTAAAATTGATTGGATTTAGGATGTAGAGGAGATAAATTATTCCATTTCTTACCATTTGTGGAGCTATAAAAATAGTCCTTAACCATGTTATCAATGCTTCCCTTAAAATGTGTGATCAAGGAAATAAATTCAAGTAATCTAGCCAAGGCATGATGCTTTAACCAATGATTTCTCTAGAGCCTAATCTTGCCTCCAACCAAGCCTCCACTTGATATTAATCTAGGTCAAGTGTCTGTTGGTCCTCAAAAATTCCCATATGCTTGACCCCAAAGTTAGGGACATCCCTATAGAAAATAAATCCTCAACAACCTTAAGAAAATAATTGATTTCAACTGATACAAATCCAATATCTATCCTTATCCTCATAATTTTTCCACGATAATTTCATCCAAGGCCTTGTTTATCTACTAACAACTCCTAAAACATAGCCCCATCTTCTTGGCATTGTATATATCCTCACATTTTATTATAATCCATTTCCTATTATCCTTTATACCACTCCAAAGACAGGTTATTCAGATGGACTCAATTACCTTCACAATCCTACTTGGAATTTTAAACACAAAAATAATGTAAATAGGGATTGCCACCAACAAAGCCTTAATGAAAGTAATCCCACTTGCCAAGGATAGCAATTTTCCCTTGTAGGAGGATAATTTGCTTGGATCCTATCTACCACTCATTTCCATTAAATGCTAGAATCTCTTTTATCACTCAATGACATACCCAAATAATTGCTATGTAATTTATCCAAAACAAACCCAAGGATTCTTTGTATTTTAGGTCCTTCAATATTAAAAAACCCCTTGTCACATCCTCACCAAAAAATAGTGTATCATCTATAGATTATAGTTTAGTGGTAGTCTTAACCTTCATTAAAAATTAGAGTCTCTTTAAATTACCTTTGCCAACTTCAACATTCAATAGTTTACCTAGGACTTTAGCCACAATTAATAATAGAAAGGGAGAGAGACGGTCTCTTTGCTTCAGCCCCCTCTTGGAAAGAAGAAACTTTATAGGGAGTCATTGATTAAAATAAAAAGGAAGCTACAAAATGAAACTGTAAAGCCATTTACACCAATCCTTACAAAAAAAAATCTTAGTACTTGAATTGAGAAATCCCAAGAAAATTTATCATAAGCCTTATTCTTATCTAATTTTTGAAGCATACTCTCCTTCTTATGCTTGATGGAGTTGATAGTTTCATGTGTTGCCACTATTCCATCCAATATTTACATTTATTTTAAAAACCCACTCTACTCCACTGAGATAACTGTAATTGTAGAAATTTGGTTTAGCTAAAATATATTTGTTTTTAACCAAATGATTCCTACATTACTTCAACCAAGAATATGCAACTTGCAAACAAGATGTATTTTGATATTCATTAAAATATAAAGAATAAATAGATTGATAATAAAAAAATGCTCTTTAAGTTATAAATGAATAATGTTTATGCAAATAAAGCATATAAAGGAATTAAGAAGGTAGTATTTTATATAATTAGAATAACTTACACAATTTTATTATAGAACTAGAAATAAGATACATAGAACTTGGCACCAAATGTTGAAGTTCACTGTCTAGGATGCCAACACATTGTACATACATCAAAACATTATGTTGTCATCTATATGACCTAATGTTTGTATGTGGCCACTGGTCATGCTATTTTATCGCTTCATAACCAACAAGATTAAAAAAATTGACTTTGTAGAACCCTAATTCTAGAAGTTTCTAAAAAGCTTGTAATAAGCGGTTGGGATGAGAGTTGTAGGAGGGCATTATTCGTGAGATTGTAATATGTTTTGCACTGGATAATAAAATCATTGGATGGTTGTGGTTTTGTGGATGTAGCTTGGATTGGTTGAACTACGTTAAATTCTCTATGTTGTCTTGTTGCTGCTATAATTTTTCTATGTGTGTTTTATTTCTCTATTTTATTAATCAAATCTGCATTTAACTTATTAGATATTTGCCTTCTAACACTAACAAGTGGTATCAGAGCGAGGTTGTGTTCAGTTATCCTCTGTAAGAAGGTCTCACAATTAAGTGGGAGTAATGGCAGACAAGGGTAAGTTGAAGGTTGAGAAGTTCAATGGGTAGAACTATCAATTATGGAAGATGCAAATGGAGGACTACCTCTATCAAAAGGATTTATGGTGGCCATTGGAAGGGAAAACCAAGAAACCCTCAGTAATTTCTAATGAGGACTAGGATATTTTGGACATAAAGGCACTTGGCAGTATTCGTTTATGCCTAGCACAATCAGTGACATTCAATATCACAACAACAAAGACAACTCAAGAGTTGATGTAAACCTTGGCGAAGTTATATGAAAAACCCTCCGCTTTGAATAAGGTATTTCTTATGAAGCATTTATTTAATATGAAAATGGTAGAAGGTGGGTCACTTGTTGATCATTTAAACGAGTTTAATACAGTTACCAGTCAATTAAATTTTGTAAATATAAACTTTGATGAAGAAGTTAGGGCTCTTTTGATTTTGTGTTCTTTGCCTAAAATCTAGAATAGCTTGGTAATGGATGTTAGCAATTCAGTTTCTGGTTCGAATACATTGAAATTTGATGATGTTGTTGGTGTTATTCTGAGCGAGAAAATTCGTAGGAAAAGCTCAAGTGGAACATCCACATCAGACAGTGTTTTGAATGCAGAAAGCAAGAGTAGAACAAAGGAGAGAGAAAACAATTCTGGAATTCATGGGAAGTCATGAGGAAAATCAAAGGACAAAAGGTCCCAATCCAGAGAAAAGAAGGATTGATGGTACTACGATAAGCTGGGTCATTTAAAGAAAGATTGTTGGTCTCAAAAAAATAAAGGAGACAAAAAGGAAGGAGATAAAGAGGCAAATGTGGTAGGTAATAAATCTGATGAGGATGCTTTGATTCTTTCCCTTCATAATGTTGATGATTATTGGGTGTTAGATTTAGGGGCTTCATTTCATGCGACCCCCCATAGAAGTTATTTTCTTGGCTATGTCCAAGGGGATTTTGGGCTAGTTTATTTGGGTGATAACAAGCCTTGTCAGATTGTTGGAAAGGGAAGAATCGAGATTAAGTTGCAGAATGGGAATCATTGGCTACTACATGAGGTAAAGCACGTTCCAAAGTTAAGCAAAAATTTAATTTCAGCAGGGCAACTAGATGATGAAGGTTGTGTTGTAACATTTAGTGATAAAAACAGTAAGGTTACAAAAGGTGCCTTAGTGGTAGCAAAAGGTGTGAAAGTAGGCACCTTATATCTTTGTACAGGTCATACTGTTCCTTCTACTTTAATTGTTATAGAGAATAGTCAATGTTCAGGAATAGTTGTTGTATTTCAGCAAGTAGAAGATCAATCAGTGGTTATGAGTTTTGAAACAACAGTATGGCACAATAGACTTAGGCACATGAGTGAGAAAGGTATGAAATTACTTCATTCAAAGAAAGTTTTACTTGGTTTAAAATGTGTTAATATGGATTTCTACGAAAGTTGTGTGTATGGAAAATAAAAGAGAGTAAGTTTTCTCAAGGATGGGAAGCAAAATAAATTCTTTGTAACTCTTTAAATCCTAATGGACATACTTGTACATTTGGTGTGTGGTCAAAGATAAAAATCAAAGTGGTTTTCTTCTATATGTAATACAATGGGTGTTGATAGAGGAATTAATGGAAACTAATCATTGTTATATGGTTAAAACAAATATTTTGGCAATGTTATTGGCTACTCTTATGGACCTTGGTAAACATAAGGAAATGGTGAAGAAAATGGTAGAAAAGATGATTAGAGACTAGTTCCTAAGGGGTTTGAATAAATTCTTTACTTTTTTGGTGCAAGGAGCAAGATTACCTCCCTTGAACATAATTTTCCCTTAGCAACCTCTCATTGAAACAAGATTTCTATAAGAGAGAAGGCGAAATAAGGCATCCAAAGGTGTAGAATTCCTAAAGAAAGCATTGGGTATGGTAACAATTGATGGCTTTTCCTGGTGATTGTGCAAATAACGAGCAGCCATGAGTGAATGGTGATTGTGCAAATTTTGATTTGTAATGTAGAAGCTTTGTATCTAGTTTGGAAAATTGAATAAAATCAACATGTGCTTTTTTGCATATTTTGTACTCTATGTGTATTAGTAAGTTTGTGTTGTGTAGTAGAGAATCTCTTCATCATTATTATAATACCTTATATTAATATATATTAAGTTTTATATTATATATTGTAAACATCTTTATATATAATCCTGTATATATAATTCTCTTAGCTTTTAATAGATAAAATTATTTATATTGTATATAATAATGAACTCCTTGTTAATGGGGTTGGAGGAGTTGATTCTTTAATATCAAGAATATAAGTGTGATAGAAATCCCCAAAAAGGTTGTTATAAGATGAATTTTTATGGAGCTTCCAAATATAGTCTAAGAGCTTCTAGAGTTAGATGTATAATAAGAAACAAAGAAGGGAAAATGATTGGAGTAGCTTCAAAAAGATTAAAAGAGGGAAATAATGTAACAAGTAGAGGTTCAAGCCCTCATTCCAGACTTACAAATTATAAATATTTATGGCTACAAAAAGTAGAAATCAAAAGGGACTCTACGATAATAGTGAATGTTGTAAAATAAAAAAGTCTTAAAATTTTAAATTTAATAATCTCCAACTAGTTTTTCCACTCCTGAACTCATTGGAGAAATACACTATTCAACATATTTTCACATAAATTAATGAAGAAGCAAATATTCCTACCAAGTGAAATGATTGAAGAAAGTGTGATTAATTTAAAAGCCAAATTATGGCGAAATTTTAAACTAAATCTCAATCAACAAACAATGAATGAGATTAGTTTAAATTTACATTATGAAATTTATTTAAACAATGATGATTCAACTAATTGAAGGATTTTGATGATGTTGATATTTTAAACTTTTTTTAAAGATCTTATTTATGTCATCTATTATTTTTTCTTAAATGGGGGCTATGAACGAGGCAAAGAGATGACATATATAATGATGAAATAGAAATCATATATTCTTTTTTAAGGGAAGGCATATTTCTAAAATAAATTCTTTGCAACTCTTTAAATCCTAATGGACATACTTGTACATTTGGTGTGTGGTCAAAGATAAAAATTGAAGTGGTTTTCTTCTATATGTAATACAATGGGTGTTGATAGAGGAATTAATGGAAAATAATCATTGTTATAGGGTTAAAACAAATATTTTGGCAATGTTATTGGCTACTCTTATGGACCTCGATAAACATAAGGAAATGGTGAAGAAAATGGTAGAAAAGATGATTAGAGACTAGTTCCTAAGGGGTTTGAATAAAGTCTTTACTTTTTTGGTGCAAGGAGCGAGATTACCTCCCTTGAACGTAATTTTCCCTTAGCAACCTCTCATTGAAACAAGATTTCTATAGAAGGAGAGAAGGTGAAATAAGGCATCCAAAGGTGTAGACTTCCTAAAGAAAGCATTGGGTATGGTAACAATTGACAGATTTTCCTGGAATAATACACTTAATTTTTTAGAGCTCTAAGGACGAAGATAATACGTAGTTTTAAATACATAAAGTGATAACATAAGATAATAAAGATAATGATAGAGAAAGATTAGAGGTTAGAGGATAATATTATTATTAAGTAATATGCCTTTCATATATATATATATACATACTTACATATATGTATTATATTTTACTTAAGATTTTTTAATAATTAAATAACATTATTAATATTATATAACCTATATATTAATGATGTATAAATGGATTCTTGTTTTTCTTCCTAGGATTCTCAACTACTAACAGATTGGAAACAAATTTAATTGTAGCTTGATGAATAATCAATTTCAAAAAGTAAATAGGAAATTGGTTAGATGGTTCCCTCCAATATATGATTTTATTAAGTTTAAATTTGATAGAACGTCTAAGGGGAACCAAGGTTGGTTGTACTTTCAGGGATCAGTCTGATCATGTTATAAAAGCTTTGGCTTCAAAACTTTTAGATGGAACAAATAACTTGGCTGAAGCTCAAGCTCTCCTCCTTGACTTGAAGCTAGCAGTTAACTTAAACATATCCAATCTAGTTATTAAAGGTGAATCACTCAATATTATAAATACATGCAACAACAAAGAAGCTTCAAACTAGAAATTAAAATATGTTCTTCAAGATGTTTGGAGACACTACCTCATTTATCAAATTATCAAATTTCTCACTGCTACCATCAAGCAAATAGAGCAACAAACTATCTTGTAGGAATGACTTGCAACTTTCAAAATGATCACAAAATATTCTCCCATGCAAAATTAATTAATATAGTGGAAGCGGCAAAAATCCTTCAGAAGGATTCATTACCGGCTAGCTAATTTTCCTAATGGTTTATTTTATTTTGCAGGTTATATGTTTTCAATCTCCCCAAGAGATTGTTGCGGATGACATAATTGTCGTGCATGGTTTAGTTGGTTTGTGTGTGTGGAGATGATGTTGTGGCATTTCCAAATATGTGTTCATCAATAAATCTTGCCTGACTTCCATTTGGAAATGCCATTTCATTTTAGTTGGCTTGCTTTCCTAGTGTGTGCTACTGCTCTACATAGGCTACCTCCAATTAATACCCATATTCAGGGACATGACATCTATGGAGCTTCATTTGAACGTGATGTGCATGGAAGAGAAGACATAGGCTATCACCATCAATACCCATGGAACATATTAGAGAGATGGGCCTCAGAACACCCTATGTATTGCACGCAACAATACATATTATCTTTTGCATTCTAAGTAGCACAATTCATGTTGTTATCTCGTTCAACATTATACGATATAATTTTTTTTTATGGATTATATACAACTTATGGATAAGAAGACATTATTAACTTTTAGATTGGTTTACAATGGACACACTTTCTGCCTAGGCACTTAAGCTCGGTGTGACTTGGTAAGATCAGCTGGATATGAGCATGGTTATATTTATTGGCTTGCAAGTTGGAACTATGAATGTGATTGGATTGTGTAAGCAACATGAGGTAGTGACTATGTGATTGACTCAAATATTCTTTGTTTCTTTCAGTCTTGCTCTCAAATTTTTGATCTTCTCTCGTACTTTCTTCCCCGTCTTGTCAAAGATAGATTTCGCAAAAGGTAAATTTTTGACACCAACGAATGTAAAAAATGGGAAGGAAAAGGAACGACCACGATCCGAATGATCGTCTTGTATGCCTTGTGGGAGAATCTACGCTGTTAAACGACAAAATGAACTCCCTAAAGTTCATAGAGAGAACACCTTTGGTGTAATTAATAAAATATTTCAGACTTAAATGTTTTTTGCTTAAAAAATAATATTTCTTTTAATTATATATAGATATTGTTATATATGTTATGTGAAGTCATTATATTTATTTATATAGAAGCACCACTTAATTTTAATCCACCATTTTTCCATACAACTTATATAAATCTATATAAAATGTGTAAGTATCTATATATTGTAAAAATATATATATAAAAATTTCTATATGAATTTATTTTACTTACAAATTATTTAACATATATTTTAAAGATATATATACAAACCTTTTTATAATCTTTTAAGATATATATATTATATGAATATTATATATATACATGTGTATATGTATATATGTGTGTATGTATACATGTACATGTGCGTATATAATACTATTTTATGTTACTTTAAAATATTGAAATTTTATTTTATTTTTATTTATTTAAGAGTTAGTTTGTATATAGACCTATCTTCGTAATGTAGATTTACATAAGGGGTGTATAAATTATATAGAAAAGAGGTACATGGTGAGATGGATGCTTTCATATTTTAGAAATGTGATTTAAAATAAATTTTAAATAAGTAAATAATTTTTCAAATTTATTTCAATGGATATAAAATAATGTGTTGTTTTTTAATTTTTCTCTTGTGTATGACACATTTTATAGATAAAATAAAAAATCATTTTTTTAATTTGTTAAGTTATTATTCAATTATCTTTAGCAAAGTTAATACTTTATTAAAATAATGTGGTTTATATGTTGCAATTCTATATGCTAAAAGCATATCTATTTTTAGAAGAATCTATATAAAAGACACCAAGAAATATTATTTTGAAAGTGTTTATTTTATTTTATTCACAAATCTAATTAAAATAAACACCTCAAAAATTATATCTTTCATTATCTTTTATTGAGATTTAAAAGTAGATTTTAATTAATTATTAATATAATTCTTTTATAAAATATTTGAATATTATTGAAGAGTAATAAAACACCTTTTAAAATATCTCCACTAGACAAATTAATTTTGATCTTGAAATTGATAAATTAATTTTAATTATAGAGTAATAATAGAAATATAATTAAATTTTTATATGTAATTAAATAATAAATAGTTTTTAATATGTATAAATATATTTAATAATTTTCTTTTTATAAAATTTAAATATAATTTATACTAGCATACATATATTAAATATTAATATATAAAATATGCTAAGAGTTATCTTTTCTCAAGGCATCTATTTTTATCAACTTATTCAACAGTAAACTGCCCATATGCTATCACCGTTTCAATCAATCAAATAATATATGAGCAAAATAAATCAGGTGGAAAGACTCAATAGTGAAATAAAGTCATAAAAGACTCAATAGCACATTAGAGGTTAAATGCAAAGATGCTTAGTTGTCTTATGAGTTCCCCATGAAATTTGAATTGACTGATTTTATGGAAAGACTTAGTAGTGAAATAAAGTCAGAAAAAACTCAATAGCACATTAGAGGTTAAACACAAATATGCTTAGTTGTCTTATGAGTTCCTCGTGAAATTTGAATTGACTGATTTTAATTATAATTTGATTTTCAATACATATGTCCAATTTCTTCTTTAAACAAACGTGATACAGTTGTCAATTAAGATAAGATCAAATATTAAATTTATGTATTTTCTTCACAGAGACAAGATAAGGTAACCAAACCCTAGTTTTGATTCTAGCACGTATTAAGAAAATGTAACCTTGCCAAGTTCCAAACCAAATGAGGCCTAGCAAGTCCAACATACTCAACCTGAGAGACTTTCCATCCCACTCAATAATAAAACAACCACAAATAAAAAGCAATAAACCTTACGACTCCTTGAATCTTTGTTTTGTTTTACTGCAACAACAAATTATAACAATATCCAACTCCAGGAGAATAAAGCCAAACCTACAACTATGAAGTTTTGAAACGGTTATAATTCATGAATTCAAAGATAAGAACATCTAAAGAAAGTTGCGAATAAAACATATTTAAAAGTGTTTTTAAAACAAAGCAAAAAAACTAAAAAATATTGAAAAATAAAATAAATACACTATTGAAAAATAAACAAAAAAGATTACAAATAAATACATTGAAATTTCTTATAATTATAAAAAATATATGTGTTTTTTTTTTGACAAATCACTACCTTAGTGGGTAGCACATCTCTAAAAAAATATATTTGTGTTACTACTATAAATAAATGTTCACTCTAAAAATTTAAAAAAATTATTCATGACACTAAGTATTTAATTTTAATTTATTTTAATAGAGGTCTTCATGAATTTGTGAATAAAACAATTTTAAAAACAAAACAAAAAACAAAAAACTATTGAAAAATAAACAAAAAAATAAATACACTATTGAAAAAAATAAACAACAAAAAAATACCAAATAAATACATTGAAATTTGTTATAATTATAAAAATATATTTATGTTACTACTATAAATAAATTTTCACCATAAAAACTTTAAAAATTTATTAAAATGATACTCTCAAAGGTAATTATTTTTATTTTACTTTAATTTATCTTTTTAACATTCAAAATAAAAATAATGTATAAATATATATTATAAAATAAAATAAATCTTTATAATTATACGAATGATGAAATACTATTGCAATGAGAAAAAATGATGAAAATAAGTGTCTCAGCGTATTTTATAATATACATACAATGATTGTAGTTATGCTAGTTGCATGTTCAAATCGTCAAATATAATATATAATAATAATATACACTGTATTATTATATAATATTACAACATATTATTATACAATATTATATTATATTTTTAATATTACACAGCCAATTATATTATTTATTTATCTATATTTATATTTATTATATTACATTATTTATATATTTATATTATATTATGTATTATATTTCTATTTCTATTATATTATATTATTTATTATATTTATATTTATATTTATATTGTATATTATATTTTTGTATTTATATATTTATTTAACATTGTTTACTATATTTATACTTATATCTATATATTATATTATATTATATAATATTGCATATATAATTTTATATTATTATAGTTATATTTATATTTATATTATATTGCAATATTGCAATATTTATATTATATTGCTTATTATATTTATTGTAAGATGGGGTTAGAAATCAAATAGCATAGACAAAGTGACAACCAACACTACTAAGCTATTAAACCACAACAACAAGAGAATACAAACAAAATGGAGATATCAAAATGAAAGCAAACAAAATAAAGCACTCCCCATATTGTAGTTGATTCCTTCTCTTGCTCTCCTTCTTGTTATGCAACTTTGCCTTCAAATTTGTTGAAATACTTGTGCAAAACCTACAAATGGTAGCAAGAAAGTTGGAGACAATTAGCTGTTAAAATGAAAATGGAGGAGGAAGGTTGCTTTTATAGACAACCATTTGAATGGACGGCTGGGATTAATCTTCTAGAAAGATTCTAAAATCAATGGATGGGAATGCATGAGAGGGATGTTATGAAATGGATGGTTAATATTAAGTCTCATAAAAGATGCCAAGATCAACGGTCTAGAATTGATGCACCAAAAATATGCCATGCATGGAAAAGCTATGACGCCGACGGCTATGACGCCTAACAGCTATGACAAACATGCAAGACATGCAGGCTATGACAAAAATGAATGTTATGACATGGGATTATGATTAAATGGAGAGATGAAAATTAGACCTTAAATAATTAATTTAGATTAATTATTTAATAGGGGAGGTGGCATGGGATAGTCAAATAATTTTAATAATTATTTAACTATAGAAGAATTAAAGGACCATGAATAGATAAATAATTAATGGTAATTATTTAACTATAGATGAAAGGTGACAAAATAATTAAATAAATAATAATTTATTTAACTATTGAAGAAGAGGGAGAAATTAGTGACGCGATTAGTTTATTTAATCGATCAACATAGAATAAAGATTAGAAAGTGAATTAATTAAATAATTATTAAAAATTATTTAATTAATAGAGGAATATGATCAAACATAATTGAATAACTAAAATTATTCAATTATCAAAGGATGAGGATGAAGAAAAATGACACTCGCAGGCTTAGGACATTTTTCATTGTCTACATTTTGCCCCTGTTTGACATAATGCAGTTCATTGCATTGTGTCAAAGAAATTTAATTCTGAAAGATGCCCTAGTGAAAGAAGAATGACAAGGAGGGTTGTGTATGCCCCCTCGAGAGGACAGGTTAGTTCAAAGAACACAACTGTGCTCTCGAAATGGATGATAAGACTAGAGGATGAAGGATAGAAGAAATGTTAGCATGGAAGGGAATGGATATTAGCGTGGAAGAGAAAGGAGGATGAAGATGGAAAGCTAGACGAGAAATGATAAGGGAACCAACTTTCATGCTTACATTTTTATATTTATCATCATTGGGCAGATTATTGTAATGGCCAACAAACACCATGATATGACGTAGACCAAGGTGTGCAAGGTTGTACCATCACGTGAGACAAGCAGTCGCAAACAAGGATGATCATGACTCATACTAAGAGAGTGATTGCCCCAGTCTTTTTGTCATAATCAACCACAAATATTAAAGAAAGGAAAGACAAATCATGAAACATCATTGCTCCTCTAAATCCTGTTGTCAGGGCATCCTCGAGGAACTAGTATCATGATTGCCAAAAGACAAAACAAGCATCATAAAATTAAATTCCAAGTGCTTTCCAAGTGTCTGAATGTCAAAATGTCAAGTTTGTCAAGTGTGGTGGAATGTCAGATGTCTTGGTGTCAAAATGCCAGGGTTGACGATATGTAGATGCCAGATTGGTGTCAATTTTAGGAAGGACACATCCTAAACGATGTCGAGATGTCAGATTTAGAAAGGACACATTCTGAATGACATAGATGCCAGAGTGATACCAAATTCAGGAAGGACACATCCCGAATGAGGTCAATGTCAAGATGTTCAATTGATGTCAAGTTCAAGAAGGACACATCCTAAACAATGTTGGTGTCAAGATGCCAAATTGATGTCAAGTTTGGGAAGGACACATCCCAAATGATGTCGATGTCAAGATTGTCAAATTCAGGAAGGATACATCATGAATGATGTTGATACCAAGAGGACTGTATCTCAAATGTCGTGAGAATCCTCAAAATGCCATATGATCGTGATGATGCCTAAGGACACATTGTAGGGCATGATTAAATGACGGGCTACCCTTTAGAAGGACACATCTGTAGAGTAAGCAAGATTTGACTAGTTTGACTAAGTTTGATTGAGTTTGACCGATTTTGATATGCCAAGATGATTGTCGTGCTTGATTGATAGATTATAGAAGTTTGCTTAGGTATATTATTCATTCAAATTTTGACAAAGATTATTTCATGTGTTTGAGAAAATTGTGCAATGAACCCTAATGGACTAACCTAGTGTGGCCTCGGGGGCTCATTGACAAATGGCCTTGCCTACGTCATACACTCAGAGACCTCGTAGTTCGACATGACCAATGACTTTTCTTGTTGGACCAAAGATTGAGTCATGATTTATTTTGACAAACCTACTAGGACTGACCTAATGTCTTGGGGGCTCGAAGATGAGCCTTGCCTATGTAGCAAATGATAGAGACAACGTAGTTCGACAATGACAAAGACTAATCAAGACTTGAATTGACATGACTATGTTGACTGACATGACTCCATTTTTGGAATTTTTGTGTTTTCTTCATGATGTTTTTCAATTTTTAGGTCTTTTTAAGGACATTTTTCAATTTTTAGATCTTTTTAGGACATTTTTTTGATTTTGTGGTCTTTTTAGGACTTTTTTTTAGGTTTTTTTCAAGACATTTTTTGATCTTTAGGTCTTTTAAGGACATTTTTTTTATTTTTAGGTCTTTTTTCAGGACATTTTTCAATTTTTAGATCCTTTTTCAGGACATTTTTCGATTTTTAGATCTTTTTTTAGGACATTTTTTAATTTTTAGGTCTTTTTTAAGACATTTTATGATTTTTAGGATCACGTGCATTACCCACTACAGTCTCATGATAAAAAAATTTCCCCTAGTCAAGTTGAGAATGAGCTGGGCAAAATGGAATGTAAAGAAAAGGCATGACTAGCATGGACAGTGGACAGTATGCAAGACTTGATTTCAACCATTGTCAACCATGGACAAAAATGTCATGATGTCAAGGTGAAGTGTTATGACAAATGTCGGAAAGAGTATGTTCATTAGGGACAAAGGTAGATAGAGTGACAGTAGATGGCACAACAATGACAAACTACACATGGCACCTGTTTGTCAGGTTTTCACCATGGTACTTATCCAAAGCGCCTATTTACCAGGTTTTCACTATTGGATGAATTATTTCTTTTTTATTTTTGTCATTATTTTTTTTTTTGTGTCACCAAGACACCTGTTTGCCAAGTTTTCATCAAGGTGACGATTTTTTGTATTTTTCAATGGTTTTCGGGCAGGCTTTCTGATGCTATGCATAGAATTTGTGCAAATGTGAACTATTGATTGGCTTCGTCAACTGTTCACCTTCGGGAGTAGCTAACTGATATGCTCCAGAACCAAATGATGCTATGATGACATAAGGGCCCATCCAATTTGGCTCAAATTTTCTTGGCTTCTCCCTATCTGAATGATTCTTAGGATTCTGCATGAGAACTAGGTCACCAATGTCAAACTGTCGAATCATCACCCTTTTGTTATAACTTTTGCAAAGACGATTTTGGTATGCTTGTAAATGATTTAATGCATTATGTTTGTGTTCATCTAGCATTTCTAATTCTTGCAGTTGTGACTATCTCTATTCTTCAGCAGTGATGAGGCCTTTCATGGAGACTCGTAAAGATGAAATTTTGACCTCTATAGGCAAGATGGCTTCGGCTCCAAAGACAAGGGCACAAGGAGTGGCACCGATGGGGGTACAGATGCTCGTGCAGTATGCCCACAAAGCAGGGTTGAGTTGGATGTGCCAATCACGACCAGCGTCATTGATGATCTTTTTAAGAAGTTTGATAATGGTTTTATTAGATGCCTCGGCTTGACCGTTTCCCTATGGGTAATACGACGTGGAAAAGTGGTGGCTAATATGGAAACGTTGACATAGTTCACAGACCTCATGATTTTTGAAGGGACAACCATTATCCGTGATGATGGATTGTGGAACGTCGTACCGACAAATGATATAATTGAGGATGAATTTGGAGATTCATTTTTAGGTAATGTAAGTGAGTGGAATGGCCTTGATCCAATTAGTAAAATACTCAGTGGCGGTGATAATAAATTTGTGTCCATTGGAGGATGTAGGATGAATCTTGCCCATGAGATCAAGTCCCCATTGTGCGAAAGGCCAAGGAGAAGTGATTGGCCTCAACTCTTGTGTTGAAGCATGAATCAAATCACTATGAATCTGACATTGGCGACACGTTCTTACAAATTCCAGTGCATCCTTTTCTAGTGTCAGCCAATAGTACGCAAGTCTTGTAATTTTTTTAGCTAAGGTTAGGCCACTTGAATGGGACCCACATATACCCTCATGCACTTCTTGTAAGGTCATTTTTGCTTCATTAGTGTCGAGACAACAAAGAAGGGTATTGTCAAAGCTAAGACGGTAAATGGTGTCACTGATGATGGTATAAAGTGAAGCTTTGCAGATAAAGGACTTTATTTGGTTATTGGAAAGCTTTTGGGGAAGGATTTGCGAATGAAGGTAGTAAAAAATGTACTTATACTAGGGGGAACTGGAACCAAAAAGCTCACAGACCATTTCTGATTCGGGGACATCATAAGCAGGAACCAATAACAGCTCAACCAAAAACTCAAATTGTGGGACATTGCTAGGAATATCAAGCAAAGATCCAATTATTTCCATAGTGTCAGTAGCCTTGTTCTGTGTTCTTGGAATTAATTCAAAGGATAGCTTGTGAAAATATGTCAGAAAACTATCAACCATCTGCTTATAAGGCATTAGCTTCTCATCTTTTGTTTCATACTCATCATTGACTTGGTTTATAACTAACTGAGAATTGTTGATTTTCCACTTGATAGCCATTCAAAGTCCTATAATTAGTGCTTCATACTCTACCATGTTATTAGTGCATGAAAATGCAATGCGAAATGATTAGTATGAGATCCATCAAAGTATAATTGCCAAGGTTGTTGCAACTCCACGTGAAATACAAACTCATCTAGAAAATCTATTGTAAGGGGATGATTATCTGGTATTGGTGCATCTGTGAGCTGGTCTGCTATTACTTTTCCTTTGATGGCTTTCCGCTCGACATATTGAATATCATATTCACTAAGGATTGTGACCCATTTTGCTAAACGTCTTGTCAATGCTGCTCGACTCAAGAGGTACTTCAAGGGATTGATTTTGGCTACCAAGTATGTCTTATGGTTTAACACGTAATGCCTTAATTTTTGGGCTGCAAATACAACTGCCAAAAAAGCATGTTCAATGGGTGTGTAATTTAGCTCATACCCCACCAGTGTTCTACTGATATAATATATGGCTCTTTCTTTTTCTTCATAGTCATTTTGTGCTAGTAATGCCCCTAGTGTCGAAGTAGTTGCAGAGATGTACAAAATTAGTGGTTTTTCTTGAATAGGAGGCATGAGAACAAGAGGTGACAATAAGTATTATTTGATCTGGTTGAATGCCTCTTGGAATTTGTGTGTCCACACAAAGGGGATCCCTTTGCGTAGGAGATACTAGAATGGTTGGAACCTATCTGCGAGTTGAGCAATGAACCGTCTGATAGATTGAAGCATGTCTTGTAGCGTTCTTAGGTCACTGATTCACTTAGGAGGAGGCATATCCAATATAGCTCTGACTTTAGCGGGGTCAACTTCAATGCCTCTATGGGAGACTATGTACCCCAACAACTTGCCTGATGTTACACCAAAACACACTTTTTTGGGTTCAACCGGACCTTATACTCTTCCAACCTCCTGAAAACTTTGTCTAATACTGAAAGATGGTATTTTCTTGTCAATGATTTTTCCAAAAGGTAATCCACATAGTCCTCCATTAGATTGTGTATCATGTCGTGGAATATTGTTGTCATTGCCCTTTAATATGTAGTGCCTGCATTTTTAAGACCAAATGACATTATAGTCCAACAGTATGTACCCCAAGGGCATGTGAAAGCAGTTTTTTATTGGTCTTCAAGGGCAATACGAATCTGATTATAACCAGAGAAACCATCCATAAGGGACATCATCTCATATCCAGTTGTAAGGTCCACAATGATGTCAATGTTCAACAGAGGGAAGTCATCTTTAAGACATGCTTTATTAAGATCTCGGAAGTCTGTGCATATGTGAATCTGTCCAGTATACTTGGTGACGAGGACTAGGTTGGATATCCATTTTGTATAGTCAATTGACCTGATAAAACCTACATCCAACAATTTTTTGAGTTCAGCCTTAACCAACAATGCAACTTGTGGGTGCATTTTTATCAACTTTTGTTTTACTAGCTTGGAATCTGGGAGTAATGGCAAGTGATGTAAGACTAATTTAGGATCTAACCCCGACATCTCAGCATAAGACCATGCGAAGTTTATCTTGCATTTCGAGAAGAATTTTTGAAATTCTGGTTGTTCAACTTTTGTCAATGATGTCACAAAGAGAACCATTTTGGGGTCCTCCACAGTAGCTATTTTAACTACTATGGTGTCCTCGACAAGCATTGTTGATTTTTCTCTTTCTACGGGGAGAAAGTCCAGTCCTCCACCCTTGGGATACATCCTTTATTTTTACTATTTTGTTGTCAGAAGGTGCCTTTCAGTTTTTGCTTAGAGACATATAATTTTTTGTTTTATTTTTCTTTTTAATTTTGTGACTAGAGGATGGCGCAGTCTCCCCAAAATAAGCAGCACAATCCAAGTCAATGGTAAATCCAACTTTGTGATCCCCATTTAGAATGCCTTCACGTAGCCCTAGTTATTCTGTTAGAGCCTCATCATTTTGAAAAGTGTCTATTACTGGTGGGCCTTGCTAGTTCCAGTCAATTAGGTCAGGGTAAACTAAGGATATTCCATCATCAACATTTGCAAATTGAGGAGATGATGCAAAGAACATGTAAATGGACACCAAGACATTGAAAATGAAGTTGTCATCATCTGGCTCTATGTCAGATTCTATCCAGTATTCTCCTTCACTTGTTTCATACTCTACGGCGAAGTAAGGGACAAAGGGAGTAGCATCAGGGGAAAGGTCAATAATGGCAAGTGATTCTGCGTGATGGTCATCAATTTGGGGTGACTGGAAAGATACATTGGGGCTAGGACGAATGGGAATAGAATATGGTCTGAACTTGGCATCATTTGGTGTTGTATCAATCTTGAACATTTTCCAGAATCATTCTTAAAATGTAGGCTCGCCAGGTTCAAGGAATAATTCTTCAAGGCAACAATAACTTAAGGATCGCTGAGAGGAAAATTCCCATTCATGAGAGTTAGTATCAGAGGAGGTGTCCTCAATTGTCTCAAAACAGTCTGAAGCATGCACTAACTCACATGGAAGCACACTAGTACTTGGATCACCAGATTCTCATGGACCTAAACCTAACCCAAGATGTTTTGGTCTTTCTGAAACTGATAATGGCTATTGCCTTCCATTCTTATCCTTGCCAAGACCACTTTTTCCATCATAGCCTTTTGCTTTTATCATGTTGTATCATTTTCCATATATGGCTACTGGCAAGGGAGTCAAGTCCTATGGTTCTTTATAAATCCAGGATAGTATATCATATGTGTCCTCTTGACTCATTTCACCCCACTTAATGAAAACTATATTTGGAGGAACCCTGAAAAATTCTTTTGCTTGTATTCTAAAGCAGGGTTTACCATAGACCTAGGGAGACTTGGGCATCTTTGTTATGCAATAGGTCGTATTCAACTTGTACTCTCCACATCCTTGGTCCTGAATTTGGAAGCTTGGGTTGACGCTTGGGGTGATAAATGAAGTGGTAGGCGTTATGGAAGTGGTCATGGTGGTCGAAGAAGTAGAAGTGGATGTGGTGGATGAAGAAGCAAAAGACTTCATGACTATTGTTGGGTCAATGAATTTGGAAGACAAGGATGTTGAAGCTTCCCTATTGATAGGCACTTGACACTCCGGTACACCGCCTAAGTTGGTACAATATTAGAACGGATCAGGGTCTCCATATATAGTAATCTCAATGCCTTCAAAGGGAAACTTCAAACATTGGTAGTACGTGGAAGGGACGACCTTCAATGTGTGGATCCAAGGTCGACCGAGTAAAATGTTGTATGGAAGTTCCAAATTCAGAACTTGACAAGTGGTGTCGACAATGACTAGCCCAATCTGAATTGGGAGTGTAATTATGCCCTGAGAGGAACATTCATCATCATCATATGCCTTGATAACAATGTTTTTTGTGGCATCTACACAAGCATCAGAAAAGCCTAGTGCCTTGACCAATTTTAAGGAACATATATTTATTCCCGCTCCGCCATCTACTAAGACTCGTCTGACCTTATGTTTATGAACAAGAACTTCGATATGAAGGTCATCATTATGGTTGGATTTGGATGACGAATAGTCTTGGTCAAAAAAGGTGATATGGTGGGGAGTCGTGAGATATCCTACCATGGCTTCGAATTGGCTAACATCAATATCTTGGGGAATGGAGGATTCTTGCAATGTTTTATCTAGGATGACCTTATGGGTAGGCGAGATGTGTAACAACTCAAGAATAGAGATTTGTGCGGGCATTTTTCCAAGCTGGTCAATAAGATTAAAGTTTCCTTTAGGTTGGGACTGCTTGTTCTGTGGATGTGATTGCAACTGCGAAGTGGACAGGCCAACTATTGTTACCTTTGGTTGTCTAGGGGGAGGAGGGCCGACTATGGTGACCTTTCCACCGCGGGTGGTGACATTGCATTCAGGGGCCTTTCTGATGGTGACTATGTAGACATATTCATCAGTTGTTCTAATGTAATGTATGATAGGTCCCCCAGAATAGTCATATGCAATACGGGCATGGTTGGCTCGACTATTGTTATTTGTATTTGACGTAAAAGGGTTTCCAGAACCATGATCTTGCAGTGGGTTCTTGTGTATTGTATGATCTACATTAGAAGCAAACTGTGGTCCACCAACTTCAATGATACACTTTTCAATAAGGTCTTGTACCAGATTTTTCAATTGTCTACAAGAAGAGGTTTTGTGTCCTTTTATTCGGTGATAGTCACAAAATGCGTTATCATCCCACCAAGATGGTTTAAATTGCCCAGGGTCATATGGTTTTGGGTCCTCAAGTGTGATGACGCCATTCTGAAGGAATTTCCTGAGAACTTCTTCAATAGGCTCACCCAAGGGAGTGTATGTACGTCCTCTAGGGAATTGTTTGGGTTGTTTAGGCTGCCTTTGAATTTGATTGTTTTGATTTCCTTAGTTATTATGATTTGTATGGACAACATTAGAAGCATAGGTTTGTGTCATTATCTATGTGTTTTATGGTTGTGTCCCTTTTAGAGTAATCATAGGACCCATAGCATTGACAACCTTAGCATCGACTACACCATCATTGGTGACATGTTTGTTCTTAGCCCAATATTTATTTTTGTCAGCAAGAGGATGGTTTGCATTTGTGTTTTTGGGACGGTATTTTAGTCTTCCTTCAGCAATGAGGGCTTTCTCAACTTGGAGACCCCATTCAACTAGGTCCACAAAAGTTGTACAACAATGAACACACAAGCCATTTTTCAGTGGGCCCAATAACGTTTGTACAAACATGTCGACTTTTTCCTTTATAGGTATGTCTATATGACAACGACTCACTAGGCCCCTCAATTTTTGAAAGAATGGTAAAAAGGTTTCACCCAAATCTTCTTGTGTGATTTGGCATAAGTTGGTGATGGAGGTATCTGTGCCAATGTTGTATGTGTAATTTTTCACAATTTTTTCAGCAAGTTCTTTCCATGACTGTATTCTGGGTTGCAGTGTATAGAACTATTCTAGGGCCAGTTCTGCGAGACTTTTAGGAAACAATCGCATTAGATATGTGTGCTCATGAGCAATATCCACACAACTTGTTACAAAATCTCTGATGTGGTCAAGTGGATTTGTTTTACCCTTGTATTTATTAAAGTTTGGAGCCACATAACCATGTGGAAATGGTGGCATGTATAAAGTTGTATCAAAAGGATATGGACATAAGTCATATGGAATTTGCGTCTTCTTGTCAGAGGTTTTCATATTTTCTATCTATTTTTTAAGGTCATCCACTCTTGCTAGCAAGGCGTGTACAATGGGATCATTGGTTGCCTGAAAGTACATTATGTTTAGATTAGGTGTTTGTTGATATTGCTAGTTGTGAGTGGGAATTTATTGTTGAGTATGAATCTAGGACAAGTATGTGGGAATATGTGACCCAACCATGTTTTTTGGTATTTGAGGTATCTAAAATACTTGACTCATTTGATTTCCAAAGTTACACATTTGTTGCGTCATTTGATTTCCTTGTCCTTGTTGAAAGAATTGTCCATGTAGCGTGTTGGTGTTTGTTCCTTGGGAGTGTCCATATGGTATGTGGATATTTTGTCCTTGTCCATGTGGGATATTTAATTGCGATGATGTATTAATGTTGTGGTGAGGGCCTTGAATGAAGACTCGTCATGGGTTTCCTCCAAAGGGATTAAATGAGATTCCACCATAAGGATGTGATGAAGATGCCCCCGTTGTCATAAATGAAGATCCCAACATAGGGTTTGTGGGATTTTCTCCCATTGATGTGAATCCAACTGTTATTCCTATCATTTGGGATGATGATGTGGACATTTTAGGCATGGACATAGTAGATGTTCCTCCAATAGATGTTGTATTAGTTGAGGTGGAGGTGTTTTGACTTGTGGTGCCACTAGATGGTGCAAGAGCACCTAGGCTAACCTCCATTTTCTTTGTTATCAATTTTGGCTTGTACCTGACCTTAGCCAAGTCAGGGTGATAGTGTGTTTATTTTGGACCTTAGAAGGTCTTGCTTGTGTGTGGTGAGTTAGTCACTAGGACTAAAGTCATCTTAGTTTAATCATTGTTGATTAATGTTGCTTTAATTAGCCTTAGACAACTTATGTTGGAATGTTGAGCCTTAAATGTGTTATAAACTCATCCTTGTTGTTAGAAGATGCCAAGAGGCAGTTAAGGGAGTTGATGGCTCAAAATCAGGGAGATTGAGGTCCTAAGATGTAGGATGATGGCAAAGTTGCAAGAATGTTGCAAAGTTGCATGACAACATTTGTGAGGTTGCATGCAACTTAGTTGTCTTAGATTCCCTAGAAATTAGGAGTATGGGATTGATCAAAATCCCTTGAAACAAGGCAAAGGAATCTATGTAAGGTAATGGCTCGTAGACAAGCAGTTAGTTTTTTTTGGTTGTAATCAAGTTTTGTTGTGTGGAATAGAAGAAAGGATTGCATAATTCTGTGTTCTCCCGAGTATCTTGAGAAACAGAGATACCAAAGGCATTGTATATACTGATAAATGGCTCCCCCATGAAATCTAACCACGGGATCTTCCTAAGATTGGGTGGAAATGATAGGGGAGCCAATCATCTATAGATATTTAGCAGTAGGAATTATTTGGAGTTGAGCATTTGCTTTCAAATTCAAACCCTAGGCGAGTTCATGCTACTCGGTTAGAGGTTTGGCAGTCAAAAGGTAAAGAGAATAGGCAAGGGGAAGGAAGTACTGTACAGAACAAGTACGGTTCTAGGTGGGGCATGACCATACCTAAGAATGCTAGGAGGATTGGGGCTTGATCAATCCTTTTGAGTGAGAAACTAGCAAAAGATCAGTAAAACCCTAAGAATTAGGCCTATTAGCCCTACTTACCCTAGATTGTAGGAACCCACTGTACGGAGGAGCCAGGGGACTAAAACCCAAAGAATATTTTAAGGGACTTAAAAGGGTGTCGGAAAGTTCCATTTATTTGCTAGGTTGTTTGGAAAGTTTGGGTAAGAAAAGCAAAAAGGTGACTGGTAAGGGCTACAAGAATTAGGCCTGTTCAAAGCAAAATCATGGAATCGGTGAGACAGCAGTTTGAAGGTCCTCAAAGATGGATCTAAATGGAAGAGAAATGCATGTTTTCAAAGTTTCTAACACCCCTGCAAACAGTTTGAGTTTGATAATGAAGTTGGCACTTAGATCCTTCTAAGTGTAGGAGATAGTCTACAAATTCAAATGGTGTTAAGTCCTCCAAGGTGAAGCACAAGGAGTGAGACTCTTGGAATATAGTTGAAGCAAGGCTTAGTTGATGATCTAAATCAAATAAGAACCTAAAAGCTATCAGGTTCTTGGAAGACAGAGAGAGGAGTCTTCTAGTAGGTTGGTGCAAGCAAACCCTGGAGCAAACATTCACCATATTGGTATTAGAGCATCGTTTGATCAAGGCTTGTGATTGATGTTGCAACCCACTGAGTCAGTAGGAGAGAACACACCAGAGGAAAGAACCATGGTTACCAATGCTGAGTTGGCTAAAAAGGTAGAAGAGCAAGAGGAGGATAACCGGCTGCTAAGAGAAAGGTTATCTCGAATGGAGAAGCTCTTGGATGAAGTCCAAGAAACAACAGACAAAGTGAAGGATAAGATAGAATTGAAGGAAGAACAAGAAGCAAAGGAAAAAGAAGAGGACTTGGAGGAGG